>VWZW01002311.1:654903-673906 GCA_013397115.1 Edolisoma coerulescens
CTCCCTGCCCTGCTCCCTTCTTCTCCCTGCTTCTCCCTGCCCCGCTCCCTGCCCTGCTCCCTTCTTCTCCCTGCTTCTCCCTGCTGCTCCCTGCTTCTCCCTGCCCCGCTCCCTGCCCTGCTCCCTGCCCGGCTCCCTGGGGACGGGGGCTCCGGCCGGAGGGTGCCCCGCTGATGGTAGCCACAGACAGAGCTTCACTTCCTCAGCCCTGCCCGGATGCCAGCTCTCCCCAGTGACCAGCTGGGCAGCCGGGCAGCCGCTGGCAGCGGGGCACTCCTGCTCGCGTCCTGCCCTGTGCCCCGGGCTGTCCCTGACTGCCGGCGGGACACCGACCAGGGACGAGCGGGTGGCACTGGGCCCTGGCGAGCTCAGCCCCGTGGGAGCAGCACACGTGCTCTGGCACCAGCCTGCCTGGGAAGAGGAGAATTAGGGCCCTGAGAACTGCCCCCAGTGCAGGTTGCATCCTACCAGGGCAGGAGTGAGCACACTATGTATCTGAGCAGATGCAGCCTGCAGCCCTCCCTGCTGCCCCTCTTCCAGCCAAAGCATTGCATTAGGGGAGCCCAATATGCCTCTTCTTTTCCAGGTCTCCCTCAATCTCTGTCTCCTTGTCTTAAAAATATTCAAAATATTTTAACTGTGCATTCAGTTTTATTTTTATTGACCCTATATGAATAACATCTCTTGCCCCTTGACACCCTTGATCAGGTTTTTATTAAAACTTTCAGGATGTGGCTCTTTAATATAATTTTTAATGCATTTTAGATTATTTCTGGAATTTTGTAGGGTGTCCCAAATGCTTGAAGAGAGTAAGGAGATTTATAAATAAAATTATTTTTAGTACACTATAAAAGAAACTGTAACATTAATGCTGCCATGGTAAGATAAAGCATGTGTGGAATCCCTTTTCCTACACGCCGCGTGCTTCAAAAAATTCTGCTTATATGCAGTATTACAAATGAGCTAGACTAACCCAGAATACTATTCCCAGTATCAATCAATAGACTATGAACACATTAGTATATTAGCAGTTTATGACAGTATTTAGGATCATATAGTGCAATAATGGAATACACTGTCTTCTGAGGTACCAGGCAGTCATATTGTCTGGCCTGGTGTGAGTCTCCATGTCCAGCTCCTGTGGTTTCCTAGGCAAAGCAAACAGCTTTTGCAGGTACTGATTGTTTTTGCAGTGGCAGTGCTCTGTGCAAAGGTCTCTGATACAGTATGTTTGAACAATCATTGCTGTATCTTATCTACTCTGGGTAACAAAGAGATTCAAATTTAGGGGTACAACTGCCAAACAGAATAGTGTCCGTTGTGTCTGGTTACTTGAATGTTTTTAAGTAATTTTCAGAGCCAGAAAATGCCCAATAACTCATTCCTTTAGTCTTGGTAGTACTTCCTTTGACAGCATATGTTCCAGTCCTGCAAAGACTTAATCAGGCTCTTACTGAAATTGCTTCTGTGGTGAGCAACGGAAGAAAGGAAAACGTAAAATTTGTTAATGGGTCTGTTTCTGTCATGGAAAGGGGCTTTATTGTATGTCACCTGGGGATCCCTGTATGGCTATCTAATGAAGACTTACTGAAAATGGAGAATGATTATGCAATATTGATATGATTCTTCTACTCATAGAAAAAATGCCTTTTCCAGCTGTTCCCTTTGCATGCAAAACAAAAAAACCCAACAAACCAGCAACACAACCCACCAGAAAACAATCTGTGTGAAAGCAGGCACACAGAAAGGCATGGTAGCAAGGCAGAGAAGGAAGCCCAGTCTGTGGCTCCAACTGTCGTGTGATGTGTCATGCAGAAAGGCCCACAGGGAATGAGACAGGACAATATTCAGGCATCCCTCTGTTCTTGGAAGTCCAAGGGGAGACAGAGAGTAGGAAAAGGCAGTCTGCATATTTGTTTGGAATGTGGAGCAAAGTCAAATTCAAGAACACAGCACTGCTGGCAAAAGTAAAACCTAAAATAAAACTGACACCACAGATTTGGAGCATTTGCTGCCAGAGCTAGAAACCACCCAGAATGCAGGAAGCTGGTTTGTGATGGGAAATACATTTTGTCTGAGAGAGCCCTCCAGGATGTATCCAGCCACAAAGAAGATGGAGAACTGACATTGCTCACTGCATGAGCATTTACTTGTCATCCACAAGGTCACAGTACTCTTTATTCAAATCCTTCCTGGAAAGCTCCTTTTGCTTCACTGCCTCTGAGAAGGTAATGGCTGGGGAGAGGAAAATTCCCCTCCTCACTTCTCCCTGCCTCCAGAACAGGCTGTAGCAAAAGAAACTTTCACGTGAATTAGCCCTGAGCCTGCACTTGCTGCCTGCAGCAAAGGGAAGCTTCCCTTTTCCTTCCCTGCCCCTCATCTGGCAGGCACGCTAAGAGCACCTGGCAAACTGAAAGAGGGAGGCTGCTACTGAAGAAATAGCAAAATAAAGACCATTTGGCCCTTAAAGGATTTAGCCCAGAAGTCCCAAGACTTCTGACCTGTTACAGAGATTCACTTCAAATGAAGAATGAAACCCTGCCATTAAGTAGGTATCTACAGAAACATCACCCACGGCTGCTGAGCAATGACAGCCACAGGCTGCTGGGGATGGCCGGGGAAAGGGCACTCAGGGCTCTAGAAAGTGCTTCAGGCACTTGTGGTCAAGTCAGTCCTGGACCAAAGGACTGCTGGCCAAAGGATTCTGCCTTTAAGAACAAGTGTTTGGAAGGGACAACAAACCCAGTGACCTCCAAGGACAGACTGGTATTGCAGTAATTTAGACCTTCTTTAGAGTTACCTTATGAATATTTTATATACCTAGTGAATTTGAATTTGTCCAAGAAATCTAGAAATCATCAAAATTGTATTTGAACCTATGCACCTATTTGCAGCTCTCATTCACCAGACAGTATTCAGGGAGCCTGCTAAATGTCCTCACTTAGTGTTTGCAGCTGCTGCATGCCAGAGAACTGTGGTTTAATTGTTTTAGTCAGACATACTTCCTACAAGCACAGGAAAAGCTTTTCTTCAGAGGAAAGGGATTCCCCCACATTTTCCCTTCCCACCTCCCTTTTCTCATTGGCTCTGCTCACAAGGGTTCCCCAGGATCTGGAAGAGCAGGACTCACTGTGACTTAGAGATACTGCATAGGTACAAGAACTTGTCTAATGACATTTCCAAAAATCATTTTCTAGGACAAGAACTTTTCCCTTTATGTACTTATATACAAGCTCCCTATATAAAAGGTATTATATGGAAAGCTTTAAACTAGAAATCTTTGTCAAAAAAAGGCTTAACCTGTTCAATGCATCTACAGGAAGAATAGAAAAAAATATAAATATATTTCAGTATGTGGAACAATTTATTTTTCACAATAAAATCATAATTTCATAATAGTTTATTTGAAATTTGTTCAAAATAAGTTAGCAGCAATTCTACCAGGGCTCTTGAACATTTAGACAAATACTTTTTTACAACAACCGATTTTTTTAGTATGAAAAAGATTTGCAATATCAACACCAGATCTATCCAAGTATATTCTATAACAGCACCATGATATACACCATTTTTTCTACTTTTTTCTCCATTTTTTTATTATTCAGTATGTATCAGTCTTGTGGACCCTACTGAATGATTGAAATACATGGCATCACATGTCAGACTTTTTTCAAAGCTCATAAATGATCAATATATCTTTGAGAGGGAATCTGATTTCTGATACATTTATGTTAATAAGAATGGAAACATAGGCCACTGGAAATTGAGAGATAAATCAATAGAGAGGTTGGACCTTCAAGAAGTTCAGTGTACAATAAAATAGACAGCAAAATATGCTTGCAGCTTGTCTGCAGAGCTTGGAGTGACTACAGCTGACCAACAAGGTAAATCAAATCTGCTGCCAATACATTCTTCTGCTGTCCAGATAAAACAGCGGACTAAGCCGGTGAACTTTCACCCTTCACCCGAGCTCTCTAAGCCAAAGTACAGATTAAAAAAAATCAATAACCCCAATCGATGGGAAAATATTTTTAGTCTCTAACTGAACGATATGTTTTGACAAGGCCAAAGAGGCGCACAAAAGAATGGGAAAAGATAAAAGACAGAAAATTAGGATTTTGTTTTATTGGTTGAGGTAGGATCACTATTCATTCCCCCTTCATACAAATCCCATTGACACTGGCTAAAATTATCTCACAGGAAGGAAATAAAATGAAAGGTTATGAATTCATTAAATTGTCTGATTTACTGTGTATCTGTGCTGGGTTTTTATGTTATCTTTGCTGGGTTTTGTTGCCGTTATCGGACACTTAACATTGGGAAGACACTTTGCAGTGTGTTAACATGGAAATGGGCACTATAAGCATTTTGCAAGGGAAAAAACCCAACAAATATTAACAACCTGTGGCTTTCCCTCATGCTGATTTCCAGCTCTGACTTCAGTGTACCTAAGGTAAACCAGAGAATACCAGAAACCCCAAAGCCGTTGCTGCACCACTTGCAGAGCACTGAGGAGTTCCGGCTCCCCGCACAGACACGAGGGTCTCAGGGCTGGCAGAGGAGGGTTTGCCCAGCAGCTCAGCAGCTGTAAATGCTCTGTTGTGCAGTGACTGAATGCCAGCTCAGGGCCCCGCCTGGGCAGCGAGGCAGTGCTGTGCCACGGGCTGGCACAGGGTGGGGACCTGGCACTTGTCCCCTTGTTCCTCCTCCCTGCTCCCCTCCCACAGAGCTCAGGATGCAGCCCCCGCTGCCTCACCCCGGTCCTGCTGCTGGCAGTGGTGGGGTCTGGGGGTACCGGGGCTTGTGGGGCCCTGCCAGGGGCCTGATGTGGTTCTGACAGACGTGTGAGGAGAATTTCCAGTTACTTGCAGTTAATAAGGTTTATGCAGCACTTGGACATTTTTTCCCAAAAGGATGTCAGCAAGCTCTTTTACTCATTAATGTGTTATCTAAGTGGTCTCTGTTGTTCTGTTTACAAAACATGTGAGGGGTGATCAGAGGCAAGCGAAAGGTGATGTTGAAGGGTATACTCCTCTTCAGAGAGCAGCACCAGATCTTTTTGTGAATGCTGATTGTTGTGTTGTTTTGTCAGAGTGATTATTGTGGCCTCTGGCAGAGCCTGCAGTTTGCTGTCAGTCCCAGGTCACTGGGAACCTCCAGGCTGCAAGAGCACAAAGGCAAATGGCAGAGAGGCGAGTGGCTGGAAACAAGGGGACAACAACCACATCCACTGAGCAGAAACGGGAGCAGGGATGGGTCTGATCAGCACTGACACAGGCACTCTCTGACAACTTGTTTTTCTGGAGCACTTTCTCATCTCAGAGTATGATGGCCATAGGGCATTTTAGGAGGTGGCAGTGGGGGGCGGGCTCAGGAATACATAGGAATAAAATTAAATACATAGAAATGAAATTATTGCCTTCTAATTCCCTTGTGCTCATCCATCACTAACTAGTTTTTGCTTTGAATTTACTTTAGGGAAGAACTTTTTTGTTTCATAGTTCCACAGGAGTGAGTGCTTGTCTGGGCCCCTTATTCCTAGTGATTGCCTCCTTTTAATCCAGAATATAATGGCAAGAAAATCAAAAGCTGGCATTCTGAAATACTTCTCCCTAACTTATGTGGTAATTATTTTCACATTCAGCAGGTGTTTCATCTTGGTTTTCTCTCACTGACATTTCAGAATGAACTGTCCTGGAGCTTTCATGGAGTAGTGTTTGCAATACAAGCTCCCGTGATTGAAATGCTGTAGGTAGCTCTTATCATCCTTGAAAGCTTTCAACATATGCAGTGAAGTATGATGACTGCTAGAATTAATTAGAGAAAACAGATGTCAAGCATTTGCCAAGAGTTATTTAAAGAAAATCCATTGTGTACAGGTAGTTGATGGGAGGGTTTGAAATGTTACTCGCAGCTGAGAAGTGGATAAACATTTTTCTGCTTCATAGAAAGCATACCTAAAATACATCAGAAAGAACTTTGGTCACCCATAACAGTTAAATCAGAATAACACAATGGTGGCCATATTTTTCTTCTTATTAACGTTTCTGTGAGACCCTTAAAGATGATGGGCTTGCCTGGATTGTGAGCAGGAGAAGAATTTGACCCCTGGGACAGCTCCTGATACATTCATGGACAAGGTGAGACCTGGGATACGGAGCCCATTTCTCCGGCAGAGGCATTGGGAAATAAATCTTTCAGAAATGACAGGAAGAATTAGGAGGGTGACTTGGCCCTGGCTCACACACCAGCTCCAACAAGAAAGTGTCTTGCCTCTGTTCCTATGCAGATTGTGGCTGTGTTTCCATCAGCAGCAGCCGCCGGCTCTCTGACAGAACGAGTCTGAGTGCTCTTCTCTCTGCAGCAGCCAATACACCCTGTGGCCTGTTCAATCCTTCCTGCTTAAATGACTTATGTCCTGGCCTTCATAATTCTGTCAAAGAAAATATACAGCCTTCATCTTTGTTGTCTTTCATTGTGCCTAAAGAGGTCAGAAGTTCAGAGCAGTTCGTGTAGATAGCCTGGCTGAATGTAAATATGGCCATCAGTTTTGGTGCAAAAAGCCTGCGAGACAAAATTGACAATCTTCTTCCCACAAGTTTTGTGTGTGCAAGCATGAAACTCCCCTTCCACGGGCATTTGTAGTGCCATGCAGCATTAATGGAAAGCAGGAGCACATGAGAATGCAGCTGAAGCCCGGTCACAGAAGCAGTGGATGAATGTTTGCAGGAAATTCAATGCTCCTCTCATCCATCACTATTCACATTCCTTTCCTTGCCTGCAGGTAGAGGCACAGAGACTTATTGGATGGGATTCATCTTACCTAACTTTAGACACATATAGTGTGGATATCTCTATCTCAGCTTGATGTCTAGACTCTTGTGAATGTCAATAGAGAGAAGCAGGCAGTTTTAAACCCAATTCATCTGACCTGTTTTAGACACCTTCTTCAGGAAGAGATGAAGCTTTCCCTAAAACTGCCCATTTCTCTCTAGTGTCTTAAGGACAATTTAGGCCATTCAGTCGGGTACAGATCCATTCATTGCATGTACTATTTACATGTGGTGAATCCCACCCCTCTAGCACATTTGATAATATTTTTTCCCCAGTTGGATCAGCTTAATAAGACCTTTTTTGGCCCAAAATTACCCTATATTCTTCTGGGCTTTTCACCCTCCCAAAAAGTTAAATCAGTTCTATTAAAAGGTTATTTCTTTGGTCTAAACCTGTTCTCCTCACACAGAGAGAGGCAATATTTCAGGTCGGGGTTTCCAAAACAGCCTGTCCAGCAGCCATGGAATGCTGCCTCTGCTCACACCTGGAGGCTCCGTGTCTCCCTTGCTCCCGAGCTCTCCAGGCTCTCACCTGCTGCCTTTTCAAGCCAGCCCCAGCTCACCTCTCTGCCTGTCCTTCCTCTGCTGAGGGTTGTGGTGCTTCAGCCCACACACTTCTGCTCAGGCTTTGATAATGGCTTTTGCTGTTCTTGCTCTTGCTGTATGAGAGCCATTTAATTGCATCTTCTATTCAGCCTGGAGAAAGGGTGAGCAGGACATCTATTTGCTGTGACCAGGCTTGTGATTGATGCAACTGTTAATCCTTCCCAGCGTAACACAATCTTCCCTCGCCTCCCAAGGATGCTCCGTTGGTAACACGTCCCTGTGTAACTTTTTCAAGGACAGACAGAAAGTGATGCAAAAGGCAGGAGATGGGAGTGGAAGTGCTGGTGAGCCTCTGCCCCGCTGCTGCAGGGTTACCTCCTCCCAGCAGTTGTCCCTCCCTTTCTTTCGCTGCTGCCCTTGGCGTCAGCAGAAAAGCTGCTGCCTCTTGCTCAGCAGTCATTTCTAAAGGGCCACTGGCAAGTTCTCTGTGCAGACCTGCCTGCAGTGTCCTGGGGTCGGCTTGCCCCCTGGGAGAAAGCCAGGAGAGACACTCGCTGCCATTAGGCATCTCCTGAGCTGAGCAAAGCTGTCTTCTCAACAGGGCTGCACTGAGCAACCACCCATCCCCTGTCTTGATGCAGTGAAGTTGTCAGGGGTATCAGGTCCCTCTGCCATCCCAGCAAAATGCATTGCTGGTTCTCACTCCAGTCAGGCACAAGGCCCAAAGTGGGCAGGGGGAACAGCCCCCCTCAGATCTACAGATGTGCCACGTGTCTTTGAAGACAACGATTACACCCAGCAAACAATCTGCATAGCACAACAAAAAAACTGCTACACACAGAGCTCCTCAGTAAAACAACTTCAATTTGTATGACATCCCTGGTGTCACACAACAGAACTTAAGACATCCTTTGGGTTACTGCAAGTCCCAGAAAAGAAAATCCAGCAGCATGTAAGGAGTCAGGAAGGGAAGGAATGGAGAGAAAAAGAGTGCGCTGCAACCATCAGGAGAATACCCACAGGGCTGCCAGGGAGGCTCCTGGGGTCAAACCACTTTGCTCCCTGTTGTGCACAAATCCACCCCTAGGCCCCCCAACAGAGCAAACCCTGTTTCTCTTTTTAGCAACCTCAGCAGAACTGGCTGCATTCAGAGATTTTCAGCTGAAGACCACTGCAGTTACAGCCGTGCACACAAGCTGCAGGTTTGTTCCCCTGCTGCCACACACAGATCAGTGCAGCTCATGAAGAGCAGTCATGCCACAAGGACCTGCAGATGCAGGGGTTCTGCAGTAAGGCAGGCTGAGCAGGGCAGTGATCACTGGGGTAGGAGATACCTACACCATCAGAATGCTCCTGAGGCAAGGCACAGCCAGAGCACTGCAGACAGTGGTAAGATGGCCACGATGCCTTGTTCAAAACACCAGGGGAGGGAAAAGACCTCCCAAAATTTGCACACAGGAATTCAGTGGCTTTACCTTCAGCATGGAAAAAACCTCCTCACCTCTGCACAGCCAACAAGCACTCCTAACAACAGGAACATCTCTCAAATGCCCCACAGTGTCAGCAGGCATTCCAGAACCAGCAGCAGGTGCTCAGGAGGGTTGGGTGGTTACGTGCCAGCGCAGCCAGTGCTGCGTGGGACAGGGCAGACAAAAGCACATGTGTGCCTAAGTGCACAGGCTTATTCTCTTGTTAGTGCTTGATTTCTGACAAACCCCGGCGCTGGCCATGGTCTGCAACTCTGGTATTGCTGAGAGATGCTCTGCCCTGGAGTTTTTTCTCTGAGCACTGTGCTTTCCCCCCACAAACGTGCTGGAGTGTGTCAGCTTTTGCTGTGTGGCTGTTGCTGCTCTAACAGGACAACAGGACACCAGGATCAGGCCATGGATACTGGTCTGTCACTTACCATCAGAGGCAGGAGGAGCATCTGTCCTCACCTGCCTCCTTCATGGCCCTCAGTACTGCTGTCTTCTGCCACTTTTTCCCCACAACCTATTGCCAGTGCTCACAGGTCTGTGCTTTATTACCTGCAGCAGATGATGCTACTCTCTTGGATCCCTCCTGAGCATTACTATCCACAGTGAGCTGAGATTGGGAAACACTGAAAAATTTCTTAGTACAAAATATTTCTTTTAGTAGGAAATAGCTTAAGGAATAGACTAAATATTTTGAAAGTTTTAAAAAAATTATTAAAAGAACTATAGACCTAAGTGGAGTCCTTGCAGGAAAATAGAAAATACAATAGCAGTGAGAGACCCAAGGGAAATGAAGTTTTGAAACTCAAAGAATAATTGTAGAACTATCAATCCTGGGATATAAAAAGATAATTTAGATACTGCAGAGCTTCACAGTGGCTTTCTGCTATTTCTGTCATAATTTTCTGCCATGTTATTTTCTGTCAAGCCTTACGATATTTCTATAACAACTAACCCATTTGTTTCCCCAAAACTTATCTTTGAAAATTATACACAAGGTCAGAGTTACACAACTGAACTCCATTTATTATCAGAAACAAGAAAATCTGTCTGGGCCACATCACCAGTTGTAGCTGTCCACATAATAGGATGAAATAGGCTGCAGGGAGTGGAACTGAGCGGTAAAGAGAGGCACTGCAGGTGACAGGACAAGAGTGATGAGAGAAAGATCAGCAAAACTAAAAGGAAGAGAAGATATATCATTGGCAACAAAACCAAATCAAGCTAATGCCTTCTCAAAGCAAGTTGGGTAAAATGGAGTGACTCATTAAATGAGCTGAAGTCATTTGATGAAAGATCTATGTAGCAGATCACTTTATTCATAACAGGATCTCAGTCATACTTTGCAACTGAAGTTTATCCCAACACACAAGTATTTTCGAAGTGGCAATGGTAAAATTCTGCCTATCCAGTAAATATTTTCATTCCTAAAATGTGCTGGTACTGCAGTTTCAAACTTCTATTTTTAGTGCTTTCCCACAATTTTTGTGCTGCATCTTCCAGCCTGGTATGAAGAAGCACCAAAAAAGCAAGTTGTAACATTTGCTAGAGCTTGTCACAAAATAGAGCTCAGCTCTGAACCCTGAGCTGTCAGACAGTCCTGGAAGTGGGCACGAGTCATGGTGTTGAAATACCCGGATCTTCTGCAGGACATTTTTCCTTTTTCTGGGCTCTGATACCCTTCCCAGGGGTGCATTGGCTCATGCTGAGGGCTGGATCTCACACACAGAAAACCTAAAAAAGTTGGTGCCTTGCGAAAGCACCAATGGTGAAAACATGGTGAAGGACATGCTTCAGGGCTCATTTCAGTGATGTGATGTGCTCTGAATCTCATCTCGGTAGAGGGCCTGTCTTCAGAAGGGGTGTAATCGATAAATCATGTGCCAATTGTATTTATTCAATATGTCAACTTGCACTCTGCTCTGGAGTGCCTGGGCCAGTGCAGAGGGCTGTGGTGTCTTTGCTGCACCTCTCCCATTCGTGATGCCCAGCTGGGGTTTGCTGTCTGGCAGCTCAGAGAGCCACAGCTCCATCCCTTCCTTCCGGGGGAGAGGGGAACAGGACGGAAGGAGTGGGTGGGAAATCCCCCACGTGGGAGGCAGGGGTCTGTGAAACGCTGAACGGGGTGCCGCGGGGTGCAGCGTGCACATGAACAAGTCATGCCCTAGCACCCAAGGGAAAAGGGGAGGCTCTCGGTCTGGGCTCTCCTGGAGCTGTTGGCTGAGTCTGTTCGTAGTCTGAAACTCTGAGCTGCTACTGGCAGTGCAGTGCTGGTACTTTTGGTGGGCACACGGCAAGTGCACAGTGGGAACAGGAGATCCAGGCACCCCAGAACCCATCCAGGAATAAGAACTGTGCTGCTGGGAGATTTCTTCACCTTCTGCTGAAGCATGTTAATAAAGACCTGATACAAGGTACACCGAAGTCCAGGGCAGACATAACGTTGCATTAAGTGTGCTTTGGTTTGAGTTTTAACGTCCTGCTCAGTATTTCACGTTCCCTTTCCACATTAAACAAACACTAATATCAGCCTATATTGCCTGGAACAGCCTGCTGCCCCCCAGCTCCCACTTCAGGGCTGCTCCCTGCCTGCTGCAGGTGCAGCCCATTGCTCCAAGCCCTCTGAAAGATTCACCCCATCTCCATGCACAGTTTGAAACAGCAGCAGACCAACCAGTAAACCAGCAAGGCTTAGAAATAGCTTTCTGTAAATTTAAGAGGCCAGAGAGACTTTTTTGTTTAAAAAGAGAGAAATCAAGTCAAATAAGCCTGAGAGACTTACCTTGCATTTGGACCTGGACTATGGTTTGTGCTGGTTTTCCTCTCCATTCTCCTGCACACATATGGTGGCAACGGGAGGGAGAAGGGGAGGGGGTGGGGAAATAAGAGCTGTAAGAAGTGTAATTGATGGCAAAAGAGGACCAAATGTGTGCACCAGATCCAGACACTCTCCAAAATGTAATCCTTGTTTGTCTATATGATGGGAATAATAGCCTTCCTCACAGGGGTACTGGGGAGATCAATAAATAGTTAATGCTGGTCTAGGGAAATGCACGATGCCTGCAGTGTAAATCAGAAGGAACCCACTGAAACGTGTGTAGTTACATATGGATAGACCCAATGTAAAAATGGGCAGATGCACTTTCTTAAAAGAACAGTTCTAGTTATCCTGTAAACATTTTCTCCTGTGTGTGGGGCAGAGTGGACTTGAGACAAGATTCTGTGCAAATCTGCATCGTTTTGTTGACACCACTGGAAATGTATCAGTTTAAACAAGAGCAGGCTCCAGCCACTGATGCCTGCTGGCCACACAGCCTTTCACCATGCCTGGAGCTCTCCCTTTTCACCCTTGCCTAATTCACCCTTGAAAACCTCACACTTTAGAGCCCCCAGTAGCTCATCAGTGCTGTATTTCCAACAAATCAGAATAGGCAACACAAGTGTGGGGGTTAGTTTTCAAACGTTCATATATTTTTTAACTCCCATGCCCAAAAGGTCCCTTACTACGGATTGCACAGTTCTCCTGGAGAAAACACCAGCTCCCTCCCAACAAGTCCAGCTTCTTCAAAGGAAAGCACACACATCTCCAGTGCAGACACCTCTCAGCATCTCTCAGAAGTACGTCCATGATGCTTTATACCAGCTCATAATATTAGAGAATAATACACCAATGTCTGTGGTGAAATAAATTCTAGTCAAGAAAACAAATGCTAAGGGATGGTAACTAGACTGGAGCAACTGTGAAGGCTGTTCTGTGGAGACAAGGTGTGGAGCAAACATTCCACTGGAGGCCTCAGCAGTGCTGAGTCCACCCATCCTCTGGGTACCCAGAGAGGCAGGTTAGGGCCCAGAAAAGGCATTTTTCCCACAAAGCAGGCCAGTCTCTAAGGAGATAAAGGAGTAAAAATTCCTGTGAATCCAAGCTAAGGACTGTTGTAAAAGGAGGATAAGGAGAATATAAACAAATTTGAGTTTCTCAGCCTAAGCAGAGCTGGTGAGAGTTCAGCCCCTGCAGCCCCCACAGCCTGGAAACATGATTAACCCCCACAGATCTTCTGAGGGCAGAGAGGAGGGGTTTCCAGTGGGCTTCTCCTCCTCCCCTTTAGTCTGAGTGGGAATTTGCCTGTATGTATTCCCCCAGGGAGTGGCAAAGGGGAGGTTTGCACACGTGAGTGCAGAGATATGGATTTAAGATGTGATCTGAAAGGAGAGCAAGGCTGCATGTTTTGCTTGCCAGCTCTGTAGGCTGCTGTTTTGTCTCTCGTGCTCAGGTGTGTGCACTCCGAGGGGAGGATGAGAAGCAGGTATCAAATAACCTAAAGGTGTTTTCCACAAAAGTTGCCTGCAGTCAAACCTCTTGTCAGTCTTTTGCATGAAAAAGTGAGATTGTATTTATGGACATCAGCTCCATACCTGTTAATGTCCTTTTTTTCTGATGTGCCATTGCGTTTGCTCTCTGAGTGTCACTGCTGCTCTGGCAGCCTCAGGTGAGAGAAGGATGAGGAGGATGAAGAAGAGTGAGAAGGTGAACCCAGACTCACCTGAAGTATGACCCAAGGGGCTCAATCACTGCCCAGTGGGGCTGGCCCTGGAGCCAGGGTGAGGCAGCCCATGGGACGTCACTCCCCAGCTGAGGAAGAGTGAGGCCACCAGAAGCAAAAGTCTGCCACCATCACAGCTGAAACAGAACTTCAAGGCACTGCCTCGAAGACTGGGGAGAAAGAGCAGCCCCTGGCTCACTCAGTGCTCGCCTCTCTGTGGGGAGGGATGAGCCAGACTGCTCTTTGTGACGGGGACCCCTGCCCGCGGCAGCGGTGCCGACTCCTCGCAGGGCTCTGACCTGCCTCAGCCAGGAGTAACTCCCAGTCACTGGTGACCTGGGCTGCCTTTGGACTGGCAACCAGGGGGTGGAAAGCACACCACGGCTCTTCCCTGATTCAAATCTTTGGAGCCATCCTGTCCCCCCGGGCTCTGGAGTTGATAAAAGGTGTGTCTATTAAAGCACCCAGCGGTTTGCACTCGGGCAGGTGCACGCGCAGCTGGGACCTGGGCCCTCGCCTTGGCTGACTCAGGGAAGAAGAGATTTCTCTGACCCAGTAGAAATCGAGGATTTGCAATTACAGGTGGTGTTTACATGCACATCAGACACCTCCTAATGATAGGGAAAAGATCTGAAGGGACGCAGCAGAGGTTTTGAGCTGAGCCAGTCGAAGAGGCAGGGCTCTGCCAGCTTTCCTGCAGGAAAAGGAGACAGGAGGCGGAAAGCGGGAGCGGAGGCGTGCGTGCCGGGTGGGGAGAGGAAGAAAAGCCTGGCACATTCGCCAGTAGCAAATTGGGCTCCCGCATGGTCTAATTCCTGCTTCACCACAGACTGCTAACACAGCTTGGATAAAAAGGGAAAAAGGGAGAAAAAAATCTATTCAGGAGGCTGCAAGAGCACATAGAGTCTGTTCTGAGCTCCTTCCACAGGCAGACAGAAATCAATAAATCAATAGGAAATGTTCGCGGGCTGTAAAATGGGTAGAGAAGCCAGTGTCAAGCTGCTCTAAGATGGATGGACAGTAGGTTTGCAGTTTGCAGAAGGGCTAGAGGTGACTATCACCTTGAGATGGGATCAGTGGCCAGCAGTCCAGCAAGGCTTTGAACCTTGAGTTTATGATTAAGGGCTGGGGCACAGATTGAAATACTCCTGAGGCCCTGCACGGCCCTGCTGGGCTTGGCTGGCTCTCCTCCTCCGCGGCACCGGGCGCTGGCAGCCGGGGCCGAGCAGCTGCTGGCGCTGGCCCTGCTGTGCCACTTCATTGAAGTCGAGCCTGCAGAAGACTGAATAAAAATTGACTAGATGCCTGGTGGTAGTGAGGATTGATTGAAGACGGGCAGGGGTTTTCTACCCCACAGTTGGATTTTCTCCCCTTTCTATGAAGGATTTGACATAATGTGGGCAGAGATGCTCATTCAGAGCATCACACCTTCATTCTCTCCTTAATGAGACCAGCACAGGGACACAGAGCAGTGCCAAGGGACTCAGGGAAAGCTGGCATGAGGGGCATCCTTCTTTTCTTTTAAAGGCAAAGTGTTTGCATGGGGTGGAACAGATGGGCTTGCAGACACCTCGCTGTGTGTCTCTGCGTGCCCACTCAGGTTCAGAGGGTGGCTGCCCTTCATTTGGTACTTTTCAAATGCAGGGATGATCTTCACTGTGCTATGGCTCCTGCAGAGCCAGACAAGCAATCTAGCTTCAGGCTTCCTCCTTTCCACGGTGTCCCCTCCAGGACTCACATTTGTTTCAGTCTCCATGAATTGTTGCTTACTCCGTTCTTTGAGGATAGCTGGACCTTTTTAACCTCTTGTAACCGAGATTCTGTCTCTCACAGCCCTCAGAAGCAATAGATTTGGGGTCAGCTTCTTGCTCTCACCAAACAAGACTCTGTAACGCCACCGTTGCCACCCATGTGTCACCACCACCATTGCTTACACCCTGCTCTGCTCCAAGGGGGCCTGGGCCACACTGGCCACAGCCTGAGGCAAAGCAGCAGGGAGGCATTGCTGCCCAGAGTCAATTAGGGCTGTCCAGGACTGCTGCCTTTCATTTACCAGCAGGTTTTCCAGGACACCATCCAGATTTATGCAGCACTCACAGATGAACACTAAAGACTCACAGTCTCTTTACTTGTATTAAAAACATTTCCATGTTTTTATCTTTTGCATTTGGTAGCTTAAGTTCACACACTGCAGTGTTGACAACTAACTATGTATATTGGACTTGAAGGCTTTGGTGTTCATAGTCTGACTTCAGGGAACTGCACCCAAGAAATTTAAATTTATTTTATAAGGTTTTTCTTCTGTTCACTCAGGTAGACAAACAGTCTGCTCTTTTACAAGTAGAATTGAGGCAAGAAAATAACAGGGGGCTGTACACAGACTATAATAAAATAAAAATTTATAATCTGGTGAAGTAGGACCTGGTATATTCTCTAAATGGTCCCCTGAAGTCACATTTTTTGCAATTTCAGTCAAGTAATCAAGAAATCAGTTTCCTGGACTGTTTTTTGAATCTTTCATTCGTTAAGACCTTCTAAAGCCTAGAGTGAAACTTCTGTTGCCAAACGTGACCAGGTCTCTGCAAGCCTGAGACTGGGCCCTTAGAGTGTAAGAAAGAGTCTGGGGGTGATTTTGGATAGGAACGTCAGAGATACTGTTTGGGGAGTTAGGGCCCAAAATGGGCTTGTTTCACACAGCGGAAACTGACTGGGAATAGATTTCGTCTTCTTGCCTACATGGTGAAAAACAAGAAGTTCTGGCAGATAACTGTCATGACTTCAGACTTAACTTTCTGCCATCCCGGGCTGCAGTGGCTGGCAAAGCTTCCATCACTGAGCCTGGCAAAGCTTCCATCACTGAGCCTGGCTTTCGAGGAGACGCTCGGGAGCATCCCAGCACCAGGCACAAGAAAGGGAGCAGACTGTGAAAAGCCAGGGGCTCTGGCAGCACCCCCTGCTCCAGGTCACACTCACAGGCAGATCAGCTGGCTCCACAAATGCTCTGATTTCTTCCAGGAGTGTCTGTGGGGAGCTGCATGGATGCCTCACCCAGCAGAGCTTGGCATTTGGCTCCAAAAGTCAGACCTGGGCTCACTAGCTGTGGTTATCAGGGACCCATCAAAGTAAACCCCCCTCACCTTGCTGGTATAAATAATGGTAAAAAAGAGCTAAAATAAAGGACAATGAAATGCTTACAGTGGTGAAAGGGAAGAAGCTTTGCTCTCCTTTAATTTACTGTTAGTTTTCAGATTTAGGCTGTGTGATTCACTGTGAAATATCCACTTGCTGTAGAAAATTAGAAAATATCTTAAATCAAGGGGAAAAAGCTGCTTAATCTCTGTTGGATGGTCCAGTGCTGCTGTTGCAGCAGAGTGGGTTGCTCAGGTGAACCTCTGAAGAAATAATTTGCAATATTTGGACTATAATTGGACCCCACTGAAGTTGGTGGGAACTTTAGCCACGAATGGACTTTGACTCAGTATCTTCAGAATAAAACTCCAGGATTGTTCTTTTTTTACTATTCATGTATTAGTGTCCAGAACAGATACATTTTATTGAAAATATATTTTATACTTCTGGGCTAGGTACCTCAGTGATGAGAAGAGCCAGAATTTTCCACGAGAGCGCTCTCCCCTTGGTACTGCCTGTGCCATCCACACAGACACTTCAGCCCCGATCCCTTCCATCTGGAGCAACACCCATCAGCAATTAGTGACACCTTCGTCAGCCTGAGCTTTAGAGTCCTTCGCTGTACATGAGCTCATCCTGCACTCTGCCACTGAACACTTGGAGAAACATGGATTATATTGAGAAACAGGTAAGATTTCACTCAAGAAACTTGTATTTGATGAAGTGGACCATGACAGATTTTGTGCACATTTCTCAGCCCTGATATCCGTTTGGGGCCCTTTTCAAATATGTGCATTCCTGCCCGGACTTTCTGGGAAAAAAATTCCGCTGCAGCCAGTTGTGAGAACCACCATACACAAACTCAGAGCTCTGCAATTAAATGTCTTAGCAAAGATACAAATCCCCGGGGAAAAGGCTCTTCTAGGGAAAATGCCAGGCACCTGAGATTCCAGGTGCAGCTGTTAGGAGACACACACACCTGCACAGGCAGAATAAAATAGGCAGAGGTTTAAAAAGGGTCTTTCAAAGTGCCTGGGTTTAACCTGGTTTGGATGGGGTGGCAGGAGCTGTTTCTAAGGTAAGGAGACTTTGGTCTCCCTCAAGCACTGCATGACTGTTTTGGAGATTTTTTTTTTAGTTCATCTGTGGTAGAGTGAAGGACTTCTAATGAAAAATTCATTAAATTAGTTAGGTTTTTTCTGTTTTCAAATCACTTGGAAATAGATGTTGACTTTGATTTGTTTGTGGCTTGAAGTGGTGCTGTGCTCTCAGTGCAAACAGGGTTTATCCTGTAGCAGGCTTTGCTGTGTGTCTTCACTGCATCTGCTGCCCTTGTTTTTAATTGTGAGTGGTGAATTTGGAGTGCCAACCCTAGAACATGCTTGCTGGGTGACTTACAACAATTTCAGTTCCACAGGTGCTTTTTAAAACAAAATATTTAATTTATATGAAACAAACAAAAAAATCATTTAAATTATTCTTAGTACTAGTTGTGGAGCCTTGTTTTTCTTTGCTGTACTCAGACATGAGAGTTTCTCAGATTTAGCAGAAATAATTGTAAATTTAGACGCCAATTTGAAAATAAGCCTGTTGAATAGAGTACCACTGCGAGTAAATAGTTGGGGGTTTTTCCTTTTAGTAAAATGAAAGCTGTGTGGATTATTTTAAAATTCTGTTTACCTTTTGAACCTTCTGTTTTAAAATGCTACCAATATATTCTGTAAAATTCAGTTTTTGTTGAACAGTTCCGTTCTGTTTTCAAAAATAGCATTATTTTCAACACTAGGAATGACTAATAGAACATTTCAGTTGCTAGTTTGATTTTAATATACAAGTAATTCTTAGGAAAGGAAGTAATGTTCTTGCAAAAGTAATGAAAGAGGTTTTGTGTCAGTACAAAGAGGAAACAATGCAGCAGGAGCAAATATTTCACATATTGATAACAATGAGTTCCCAAACGGAAATCTGGTGTATAATAAGAAAATGTGTGTAATTCACTCGTCCCTCTTAATCTTTCTTTCCTCACCTGCTGCAATTCCAGACTGGCTTCATACAAATAACAAATCATCCTCTTTCTCTTACCTGGCAGCTCCCCCTTTATTGTTTTTCATGTTTTTCTCTTTCCCGGTATTTCACGCGAGTGTGGTGCCTGCAAGTCCAGCGCAGGGCTCGTTGTGCTGCGCTCCCACGCGCGGCTCGTCCCTGGCTGTGCGCGGGGGCATCCGCACCCCGCGGGCCGGGCGGGGACAGCGCGCTCCGCTCCATCTCGGGCCGCGGGACTTCCCTCTCGGGCCTCTCCCGTGCCGTGGAGCCCTTCGGTGCCCGAGCCCTGCGAGCAGCAGCCCCAGGGCGACTCGGCAGAGCCCCGGGCTGGCCCTGAGCTGCGTGATCCCCCCACGCTGGGGGCACAGGGGGCAGTGCCACCGCCGTGCCACAGCCAGGGCCAGCCCCATGGCTCGGGGGGCGGGGCACCGCCGGG
>VWZW01002312.1:0-17719 GCA_013397115.1 Edolisoma coerulescens
CCAAGATGTGTTGTGGTTGGGTTTTGTGGGGGGCTTAGTATTCCTTCTATTAGAGGTGGTACGGTAAAGGTCGTCATCCCGGTGCCAGCACCCGGTTGGCTCTGCAGATATGCGGGCTTGGAAGCGCTCGGGGAGACCCGAGGTACAGGGCTGCGCGGCACGGACCCGCAGTGAGTCAATTGGACGCGATGAAGGCACTGTGTTTGCACAGGTGGGTCGTGAGGATGTCGCGACACAGCGGAGGGTCGGGGTGTTTTCGGAGATCTTTAGAAACCGCGCCATTCGGGTCCGTGCCGGCGCCTCAAACTAAGTGCCCTTCCTGTGGAAAACAAAAAAAATATATATATGTATATATATATTTGTGTGCATATGTGTATATAGATATGCTGAGGGTCCCGAGATGCTACATGGCGCCACGGCTGTGCGCAGCGCGGAGCGCTGCTCCCGCCGCCGCTCCTGGAACACCGACCGCATGGAAGTGCCGCACGGCAGGGATGGAGCGAACACAGCCTGCGCAGAGAGGCTGTGGGGTGTGTGTCATTGAAGAGCAACTGACGCTTCTGTTTCGCTAATTAAATTTAAAAGCAAATGGTTTTGGTATTTTGGAATTTTATGTCGGAAATGGGATTGCGCTTTGATGCGTCATGGTAGACCATTCACCATTTTTTGTTTTTATTAACCAAATTTAAAACCAAATATTTTTTAATAACTAACTATTTTGGAACTAGAGCTTGTAAGCGGCATTTTTTGGCGGCTTGCAGTTGAAAACAGCACTTACTCGCCCGGCGAGCAGCCCTTTGCTCGCATGCCGTGCCCTGCAGAAGCCGTAATTGGAGCGGCTTCCCTCTAAAGGTTTTCCCAGGCTGGTTTTCCCAGACAGACTACATTTTCCATGATGCAGCGCAAGCCGCCCTCAGCGGGGAGGCGGTTCCGGCAGGGAATGCGGCGGAGGAATGTCAAGCGTGCCAGGCATAAGATCTAAGAGGTGCAAACAACATCGCCTTGGCTCGAAACTTTGTCGTCTACTTTTTGTTTCCCCGCCCCCCCACGACTGGAACAGGAGCTTATTTTGTAGTCAAGCGATTGAAAAGCTTTGCAGAAGCTGCGTTTTCCATTGAAAGTGGATGGGCAATTGAATGAAACTTACCAGACTCACTGACTAATTTTTAAAGAAAGATTGGCAGAAACCTGAGATGGTTTAGAATTTGCAGGTATTGGGGAAGGCGTGTGTGTGTGTGTGTATCCTTTTAAGGTTCTAAACAGTAGCACTATTTGGAAATTTCACGGGTAGAGAATTTTTTTAAATCTAGATATAGAGCTGCACTTTTTTCTTTGTTTTTTTCTTTTTTTTTCCTTCTACCAGTTGCTCACACTAAGAAAATGAAGCATGCTTCTTAACCAAGTAGCTTAAACTGCAGACAGGGCCAGAATTATTTTCTGCTTAGTTTGGGGGTTTTTTTTCGGTTGGGTTATTTTTTTGTTTGGTTGGTTGGTTTTTTTTTTGTGTGTGTGTGTATACTGTAAGTTTGGGGGCTTTTCCTTTGGGATCATGAAAGCCACCTTCTGTGTAAGAAATGAGTTTAAACTGATATTTGTGTTTCTGGCTGTGGACTTCACAAAGCAGTTACTCTTGAGATGCCAGTTTCATAAATTCATAGATAGCTTGCTGGAATATTAATTGTCTTTTTTCTCATTTTAGGTATGTTTTACAAATGTTCTACTGGATTTATAAACTTAACTCCAACAAAATTTTGGAAGTGTTAGGGAGCCTGAATGCTGCAGGCCAGAGATGAGCTTATAGTATTTTCTTTTACTATTAAAATGGTTTTCATCTCAGTATTTCTGAGAGCAGAGAAATGAAGTATGTAGAAGGTAGACAAAAAATCTTCATGATTGCATGTGTATGAGAGGAGAGGAAAATTATTTTTCACTGCATCACTTGTTCTTGAGTAATGATTGTTCACATGTCAAAGCAATTTTTCTTCTCTGCTCTACCACTGTTTCTGCTTTAAATAAGCATCTAGCAAGTCAGTAAAAATAGTCTTCCAAACTGGGTAATGGCTGTTCTTTACCAGGTCTTAGCCACCTGCTGCAATAAAAATAACACTAATGCCACTGGAAGAATTCTTGTCATAGTAGAGAAACTTTACAATAAAAACCAAGAAGAGTGAGAAGAATGACAATGAACAACAAATCATCCATAATAAGCAGATAAGCCTATGTGTCAGTTATCTCGACTTAGTCTTTCTTCTTTCTTTCCAGATCGGGGAAGAAATTCTTAAATTCACTAAAGAAATCCCAGAGAAAAGCAGGTGGAAAAGCTCACAGATCCACCTCTTTCTTCTGTCTACCACTCACCAGGAGTAGCTACTTCCCATTGAGTCTATGAATATTAACAGATACACAGGATGCTGGTGAATCTTTTTGGTTTCTGGGCTAGGGAGCAGACGAAGAAGCAAGAGGCATCTTTGCCCGTGTCATTCTGCCACAGGCAGCAAATGTACTCCACTTTGGGCTCCAGCTGCACTGTCATAGCACTTGAACAACTTGCAGATTGTCATCTGAGGCTCAACTTCTTTTGTCCTGCCAGGTTTGCCTGCTGAGTTCCCCCACTTTCTGAAACCAAGTGGGAAGATGAGTTAACTCCAAAGAAATTAGAATGTGTTAAAGCCATACCTGAACTGTATTTTAATTGCTAATTAGTTTTTCTTTCAGTGGATGTTCTTGAGGAAAGACCTGACGAAGCTGAGCGTTTCTTTCCTCTGTGTCTGTCTCACCATTTTGGGAAGTTTCTATTCCAGAGCTTCACAGAGAGGAAGGAATGGCTGCAAAACAGCAAGCTTAACTTGGCTAACTTCCTGCATGTAATCAAAGGCTATTCTGTGAGCTGCTTGGAAAAAAACACCCTTGGCCAACATACAGTGAAATTCCTTCCTGATAATCTTTTCAAAGCATTAGGCCAGTTGCAGTCAGTTTTGCTCATTCCAGTAAAGTGTACAAGGCTTGAGCATTCCACCAGTTGTGCTGATTTAAAAGGAAGGTCACATACAGCTACACGGTTGTCTTTGTATGAAACACACAATGGTCTAAATGTAGAAGAATGATGGCAGACGACATAATGCTGGCCAACATAAGTCACCCTGGTGGTTAAATCTTATCCAGAAAGATGAGACATGGCATTCCTGCATTGAAGCTGAACAAGAGTCTGGATTCATGCACTGCATAAAATATTTTTAAACTCTTAGAGGGTAGGAGGTCAAAGACTGGGAAGGAGACCTGGGAATGGAGGCTGGAGGGTTCTTGGACCTAAAGCTGTAAAGAAAAAAAACAGGAAAAATTGCAGAGACAGCACTAAAATAATCAAAAAAGAAAGAATGATAGGCCTACTGAAACAACTGGATTTACAATGCTAAACCAAATCTTTCTTAACTTGTTTCTATGTGCCTTTTTAGATAACTAGGCACTTAATTTCTTGGAAGAAATTGATAGATTTTACTGATACCTAGTGTATTCTAACATCATGTGAAAGCTTGAAAAAACACTGCTGTATGTAAAGGTAGTGAATATCACTGCACTTTGCAGTGTAGTGAAACTGTAGGGAATTCAAATGCAGGAAAAGCTGACTTAACTGATGAGTGTTAAGGAAATTACTGTCTTAAGATTGGTTGGCGAAGAAAATAGTGTAATTGGACACTGTCTTCAGTGTTACAATGTTTTCATAAAACAGTTTCTTTCATTAAGTTCAGAAGCTATTTTTAATTTAAGGCCTGAAAAAAGAACTTTTGCCTTTTACTAGCCTTTTAAATCAAATACTCTAGGATAAATATTGCCAGCACTTTAGAGTTCCTCTGTTAAAGTGAAATTAAACTGGCAGCACCAAATGAACCCTTTCAAAGTGTAGCTTTTTATTTTGATTAAATTCCATGATGATTCTAAAACTGGAGTCAGAGACTAGAATCTAACAACATTTAGGAAAATCTACTTAAAACACTAAGTGTGCTTTACAAGTATTCTAGAAAAATTAAAAGAAACAAACATCTAAAACTGAGCTAAATCCTCTTGACATTCATGTCTGTGTCCTCTGCCTTTTTGTGGCTCAGTACTTGATGTATGAAGTCATTCTCAGATGGACTGAAGGGGAAGGCATTGTTTGTGCTGTAGTCTCAGAGCTATGTGAATTAATGCTGCTCTGTATTTCCTCAAGGAATGAGCACATTCAGTTTACATTTATTGAGAATAGACCCTGGGAATGAATTATTTCTTCCTTATGAGGAGCCTTGTTTTGGGATATCTGTTGGGACAGTTTAGCTCACTGCTAAGTTGCTAGGGATAAAAGCATCACTGTTAAAAGTAAAATGTGCAAGTGACTTCTTAAAATAAAATGTGTTGCAGTGATTTAGATGGTTCAGAATTTTGAAGTCTTGGACTAGCGGAATAAGAGTGTCTCACCTTTCTTCAGAGTGTTAACTTAGCATTTGCAAAAAGTCGAAAGGAGAAAGTCTTGTCTCTGAGAGAACTCTAGATTTGATGTCTCTGGGTTTGTTGTGACCTTGTTTAGATCTGAGTTGCAAAATTCATGAATGCTCGAAGTAAAAAGAGTATATTCTTTTCACAAGTCTTTCTAAATGTTGTTTTAAAAGAATTATATTTTCCTAATATTGAAATAAAAGAATGTGATTAAAATTTCAGGCCTTAAAAAGTCTTTCTTCACTTTTTCTCTCTTTACTGCAAATACATACACTTAATTGTGATAAAGCGGTTTAAAAAAAAAAAAAAAAAAAAGAAGATTCCTTAGAGCTTTATCCTCTTCTGGTCAGACATTCTCCACCAAAAATGGGATAGGCTGGTCTAGAAGTTACCAGGTGCAAAATGCCACTGCTTGGTCTACCAGCATGTGTAGGAATACACATATACTGAAAGTTAAATGGGCTGGTGGTTTAAAAGGAAACATTAGGGCACTGCCTTGTGGATAAGCATCCTACACAAACAGCTCCCCTTTTTATCTTCTTGGGCTTTCTTGCTTTGAACTGCACTTACTTTAGACTTCCTTGCATTGGACTGAGTAACTACCTTGCAGTGTCAGGCCCAGTAATTCTTGGGCAGAAACTCTGCGTGAAGGACATGAAAACCTCAATCTGCTATTGTCACAAAAAAAACGGCATTGCTTACCTAAGTTTTAACCTATGGCAAAGAAAGATAAATGACATAAATTTTCAGAAGAGCATTTTCCAGCATGCTAAGTGCTGGTAGAATGATTTTTAAAATGGGTTTAAATTTAAAAAAAAACAGAAAACCCCAAACAAGCCAAAACCCTTCCTTCTCCCATTTCAGGGATCACAGAATCATTTAGTTTGGAAAAGACTTCCAAGGTCATCAAGTCCACCCTTCTGAATGATCACCACCTTGTCAACTAGACCATAGCACTAACTGCCACATCCAGTCATTTCTTGAATGCTTCCATGGATGTTGACTCCACCACTTTCCTGAGCAGTCCATTCCAATGTTTGACAGCCCTTTCAGTGATGAAATCCTTCCTGATGTCCAACCTAAACCTCCCCTGGTGCAGCTTGAGACTCTATNGGGCACTGTCCAGCCACTCTGCCCAGCCTGTGGTGCTGCCTGGGGTTGTTGTGACCCAAGGGCAGGACCCGGCACTGGGCCTTGTTGAACCTCACACCATTGGCCTTGGCCCATGGTTCAGCCTATCCAGATCCCCGTGCAAAGCTATCCTATCCTCCAGTAGATCAATACTTACATACAACTTGTTATCCATGAATTTACTGAGGATATACTCAACCCCCTCATCCAGATCATCAAAAGAGATATTAGACAGAACTGGCCCCAATACTGAGTCTTGGAGGATCCCACTAGTGACCATATGCTGGTTGGATGCAGCTCCATTCCCCACCACTCTCTGGGCTTGGCCAATCCATCAAAGAGTGCACCTGTCCACTCCATGGGCTGCCAGCTTTTCCAGGACAGTGCTGTGGGAGACAGTATCAAAGGCTTTGCTGAAGTGCAGGTAGGCTATGTCCACAGCCTTTTCCTCATCCACTAGGCAGGTCACCTGGTCATAAATGGAGATCAGTTTGGTAAGGCAGGACCTGCCTTTCCTAAACCTATTCTGTGTGGGCCTGATCCCTTGGTTATTCTGTGTGTTCCATGTGATCATATCTAAGATGATCTGTTCCACAGTCTTGCTGGGCACTGAGGTCAGGCTGACAGGCTGTAGTTGCCTGGATCCTACTTCCAGCCCTTCTTGTGGATGGCTGTCACCCTGGCCAACCTCCAGTCATCTTGGACCTCCCTGGTTAGCCAGGACTGACTAAGAAGTTCGAGTTCAGATTAATGTGTGATGGCAAGAGAGCTGTACAAGGGAACAGCTTAAATATGCCAAAACCTGAAGGTCCTACCTGTGTGCTATAGAATTGGGGTGCCTTTCAGTAGGATCCTTGCTGTGCTGGTGCACCCTTGTCTCCAGCAGCACAGCCAAGGCAGCAGTCCTAGGAAGAGGAAAGTATAGCTAACTGGACAGCAATTTCTTCAGGTGCCAGTCTTCTGTGAACTTCTCAGCCTTCCTGAATTACAACTGAGGACCTGCAGAAAGTATGGAGGCAAAGAAAAGGCTGAGATAGCTAAGCAACACTATAATGGTTCCTATTTGAAACAACTGTCATTCTTTTAAAAACCTCAGGTACAGTACCTGCTCCCTCTTACTTGGTCCCCAGTGATTGCATTTAGCAAGCTGGGAAAACTGAGCTGGAGCATATTTTTTTTCTTAGTGATCTCTGTGTAAAATTTTGTTCCAACTCGTACTTAAATTCTTTGTTTACAAGTATTTGAACAATATTGCAAACCTGTCTCTGGCTTTGCTGGGACTCAAACACCCATTCAAGATTAACAGACAGCTCTTTTCTTGGGTTGTATCAGAGACAAACTTACAAGGTGTTGCTCTAAATACAAGGACTTCTGTGTAGTTAAGACACCCTGTGAAATTAAGAGACAAAGATTTTTCTGTCTGACAAAAAAATTACACTGTGTTGTCTCGTCATTTATACACTGAGGAATAGTTAATAGAGACCAAATGTGAGGGTATGACATTTTGAAGGGTTGTTTTCCCAATTTTTTTTTTTCCCAACCCAGATTTTATCTTCTATTTGTAAAACCTGGGCTTATGTCCCGAAACTTTATAAAGTATTTGAAATTTTGTAGCCCAAGTCTAATTAGTGTACTGTGTACTTGTTTTGCCAAGCTATCCCTGCCACACTGACTGAACTGTGGAATACTGCATCTGTTCAGAGCAGTCACCTTTCAAGGTTAAACACAGCTTCCTAACATGTGTCTTGGGGGATGCTGGTATACTTTATTTTGTAACCCAACTCAAAGTATTTTCATTGTCTGGTTGCCTGTTTCTATCCCTTCTTTTTCTTTCCCATCTTCCTTTGACTGTACTTTGCTCTTGCCAGTCCACTGTATGCTCTGTCCCATTAAAGAGATAAAATGGGTAAATTTTCCAACCATTTACCTTCTTCTTCCTATTCTTCCTGTCCTGCAGTCTTGGAAATTGTACCAGAGCTAATATGTCAAGCTAAGCCTTGTAATCAAATTCAGAAGATTGAGCTAAGCTATGGTTAGATCCTGCAGTAAAATTTTGTCAGAGAAACCAGTACTTCCTTCTACTTCACTACCTTCAAAGGCCTCACTGGAATCCCTGTCTTAGAGCAGGGATTAGTTTTTTTCTACTGGTCTGTGACTAGACAGCATCTGACTTTTGAAGTTGCTCTGAACAACATCTAATTTTTGAAGTTGCTTTGAATAGAAAGGGAGAACATTCTTCTTTTTTTTCTCTTTTCTGCTCCAGGGATTAAGACGAGCTGAGACATACACCTCTGCTGCACTTCAATACTTGGAGTAATAGTGGCACAATGTGGTCTTACATTTCTGGAAGCCTAGTTCTTTGAGCCTCCTCCAGGGGAGTATTAGAAGTTCCAAGAATTTAGCAGGTATACCACTGAAAAGGAAAGGACCCCTTGATAATTAATATGTCTCCATGCTTCTTTGCTTTAATAAATTATGCAGGACTTGTGGGACAGCTGTCCTATTGCTAGACACTGTCCTCTGCTGGGCTGTATTGGGGTCCTTCAGGGGGAATAGATGCAGCCACTGTGTGTGGTGTGGTTTGAACACTGCAGGAGATACTGAGTCAGTGACTGCAAGCTTAGGCAGATGTCACCATCAGTCATCCTGCAGATGTTATGATCCACCCTCCAGGGTAGAAATCTCTTCTGGTGTTTCATGTAAAATACATTTTCTAGTGGTTCCAAAAGTGGAGCCTCTGGGCAAGGACATGTATACAAAGCCTCCAAATTCCTCCAGCTGTAGTAAAGGTCCAGTGTCATGTTACGGTTCCCCCAGCCTAAGAAGACAGAAGAATATGTCTAGGAAGAGTATTCTCCTAACTCAGAATTGCTTCCCAGTCAGTAATTTTAATATGTGATTCTGAGAGCTTTGTTACAGACAGCACAAAAATAATTTTGTTCTGGTGGCATCAGTGGTTCTGAAAAGCAACAGCAGCACAGTTTTCACCATGCTCACTACGGCAGCCCGGGCACCAAAGCTCGCCATGTGCACACTCGCATGACCAGGCTTGCACCCGGCTCTGATTTTCCGTTTATCTCTGCAAGCATAAAGTCTTTGATTTTTCAAAACAAAAATTTGCCTGCTGCAGTTGAATGGGTGCTTTTGAAGCTCAATAGGAAAGCTAGAGGTCTTTTCCTTAAAAAGAAAACAAGAAATCACTAGGATATGAGGAGTGGAATAACTGAGGAAGAGAAGGGCAGAACTAAAGTGAGTAAGATTTGAAGGATAAATGTAAAAACACAATTCCTTTCCAGCTCCACCCTCTAAATGGTATTTACCACCAGGGAAATTGGATCCACCCTGGACTGATTGTAGCATCACGAAAATCCTCCATAAATAGCTCTGAGCCTTGCAAAAATTGCAGTTTTCTCTCCCAATTATTGATATTGTGGTGACAGCTTCCACCTGATACTCATGAGTCTCAGTCACCACATCTGCTAAGGGGAAGAAGGCAACTTTTTGCCTTTGCTCAGAAAGTCTTGTCTTGTCTGCAGTGGTGGTCCTCAGTGTGAAAAATAGCTACTGAATTTGAGCACTTCTTAGAAAGCATGGTGTCCCCTACATAGACAGTTTGGAAACAAAACCTGAAATCTCTGCTTACTCAGAGTTTAAGAAGTGTAAATGAAGAGGAACCACTTTAAGAGTACTTGGGGTTTGATCTAAGTTGCATTATTGCCAATGAATGAGGGTCTATTCCATGCTGTTTACTAAATGAAGAGTATAACCATGGCAACATTCAGTACATGCTCTGTAAGGATCTGCCAACGCAATTCTGAAATTAGCATTCAGAAGGCAACTTTTTAAAAGCGGCTTGAGAACAGAAAAATAATGTTTCAGACTACAGTCCGTATGGGAATACACTTCAGGATCTGCAGCATGAAAGTTATGCAAAATTTGCCGCTTCAGCTTGTGCTGATCTCGGCAAGAGTATTTGTGGTATCATTTGTATGGATCTTACTTTGATAAATGAAAGCATAATGGTATAAATACTAATAGCCAGTGGTGATTCAGACCACATAACAACTATAATTCTGTGTGAAGTATACCTAAAAAATACAAATACTACTAGCTTTTTATGATCAACAATAGTGCAAAGATAGTTAAAATCTTTTTTCCAAGTTTACTTGGGAAAAAAAGTAAAGAATGACAATTCTTAGACAAGATGAAGGTTCTACTGTCTGCATATAAAGAAGAAATTTGTAGGGTGAATGGGAAATAAGGAGAGGAATATAAAAGGAAGTTCTAGATCTAGTCCCCTGCTGTCCCAGTTAAACTGTTCAAAAACTTTGTCTAATAAATACTTTTAGTTGTTGCATGTTGTGATGTTCTGGCAGAAATCCTTTATAGAGGAAGTTGTGGTCTGGCAGAATGAAGGTTGATTGAATTATAGCTTGCTTCTTCATGTCTCTCCACAGGTCACTGCTTTCTGGAAGAAGCAGAGTCAACATAACTACACCTTTGTCATTGAGTCATGCCAGCTCCTGCAAGTTAATGCTGTTAATTTTGTTAATGCTGAACAAAAATAATTCTCTGGTTACTCTGCCTGCACTTTAATTGGTGGTTAACTTCACTGTTTTTGTTTAAGTCTGTCTCTTCTTTTGTTTGCATCTGTCACCTAGCAGGAAAGACGTGTTTATATAAATAAGTTTCACAAATCACTTAGGAGATGTGTAGAAAAATGCAGAACTGCTTTTAACTAACTTCTGAAAGTTAGCTATTTTTTAAGCTGACTGTGCCCTCTCAACAGATGCTCAGAACAATGATGGCTCTTTCTTGCTACAATACACCATCTTGGGATAACACATCAGCTAGTCTGGAAATTTGGACTATTTCATGTGGAGTTGCTACTTCATGTATGACAGTGCTGATGGCAGTTACGTCTGCAAAGAACACAACATTCATGTCCCTTGCTTCCCTCATAGGTAAATGTGGTACATTTAGGAAGGGCTAAGTTAGTCTTCAGAATTATGGATCTGTAGAAATGATGGAAATGCTGCTAGTAGAAAATCTGGCCTGATCCCTGGCTGCTCAGACAATTTTTCCATATTTCTCCCAGGGCACCTGTCCTTCATTTCACCCTCAGCAGGTTGCCTTTTGTGTTTGGGTTTGTCCAGGAGCAACTTGTTCATCCGTGCCAGTCTCCCAGTACTTTTGTCCAACTTCCTTTTTGTTGGGAATTGATCCGGACTTGGAGGACCTTGACCCTTGAAGATTAACCAGCTTTCTCGGTCCCGTCTTTCCACCAGGATTCTATGCCCTGGTACTCCACCAAGCAGATCCCTGAAGAGGCCAAAGTCTGCTCTCCTGGAGTCCAGGGTAGTGAGCTTCTTGTGTGTCCTTCTCACTCAAACTCCACCATTTCACAGTCACTACTGCCCAGGCTGTGCTTGAGCTTCACATTCCCCACCAGTCCCTTTTTGTCAGCGAGAACAAGGTCCAGCACAGCACCTCTCTCATTGGTTCCTCTATCATTTGGAGAAGTAAGTTACCATCAATGCATCGCAGGAACCTCCTGGATTGCCTGTGCCCGGCTTTGTTGTTCCTCCAACCGATATTGGGGTGATTGAAGTCTCCCATAAAGATGGGGGCTTTTGAATGCCCTGGTGTGTTTGAAGCATTGGGGGAAACCCCAAAATTTTATCGCTTCACAAAGTGAGAAAACGCATCCTATTCCAGCAATAACTCAGGAGTGTGTTAGCCATCAAAACTAATTTTAAAGTAACATATTCAGATAACTTCAAGTCAGAGTTTATACTAAAACTGAACAAACAGCTATCTGTATTGCTACTGTGTGTGCTCAATAATTTGAAACTGGAAAAGACAATCCAGAAGATTTGTTAAAAGTATTAGCATTAAAAAGGGTAAAGAGGATAATCTGGATGATTATTGGGTAGCATCCATGTAGGCAAAAAAATTACAACTGATATGTAAGCTCTTAAAGGGAATCAGTAGAACTAATGTTGGTCAATAGGGGTATAGGAGAAACAGATCTGACTACAATTTTATTAACACACTAACCAAAAAGTATAGTGTTTACATAACAATACTGTAATATGTAATATTTAGATTTCTGAAAACTTTCTGACTTACTGCTGTGTGACACTTTTTATATGTCATGCTAATTGGATCAATATGACCTGCTAATCAGTAGAGTATTGAATAACTGGCAGCCAAAAACAGAACAGTAAATGGAGGATCCTAACTGAGGAAGTAAATTCATATTGAGCTTATTCTAGGAATTAGTTTTTGCTATGTGTTATTTAATGTTTGTTTTAAATTACATCAACATTGTACAAAATTATTAATGATGCTCACAGATGACCCAAAAGATTGGAGATTTGATAAACAACAAAGTTGTTGCTACGGACCAGATGGCTTTAATAAGTTGGGGGAAAACAGGCAAATGTTTTGTGGATAACTATTAAAATAAAACATTTCGGAACAAAGAAAGCAGCATGTCCTTTTTACTCTTATATTTATGACCTTTACATTTAGTCTTCCCATCAAATTCTAGATCCTCAGAACAGAGAAGACACTCAAATATGGAGCCATTGAAGGCCAGTTGAGCAAGGTGTTCTCAAAGTAAAATTCTCTAGTAAACAGCCTTTTGTTTTAGGTGAGTCTAAGCCTCTAACTTGTTGTCCTGGGTTTTGTTGTATATTTTGGCTCTCATCATCTCTAAAGTGTTCTGTTATGTTACATGCATACACAATTTTATTTTGGCATCTGAGAGTAATGCTAAAACATCCCCATGCTATAAATTGACTCTACTTTTGAAATTTGAGCCAGTATTTTTAAATACATTTTATACCTTAGATTCACCACTACTTCTGTTACCCTTTCTCTGCCTAGCATAACCATTTCACATGTATTGGTACAGCTGTAACAAAAATGGGAATAAAACCACGTCTGCAGACAATTCCCTTAGTCTAACCATCAGTCACGTTAAGGCAAAGCTAGTGCTGCCATTGCCTTTCTCGTCTTCAGAAATTTGTGTTCTGCTGGACATAAGAACTGAAAATGCTGATTTTCTTTTTTTTCTTCTGTTAAAGAGTTATTATTTGGGGATTTGGAGGAGGAATGAAGAGATGCAGAGAGATTTGTCAAAGTATGGATGAACTCTTAAATATGGTGTTTTGATCAAAATGCCTTGTGTAATTCTTGGCTATACTATAAGAAATCTCTAGGGATTGCATAGACAGTACTAGTTACATGTTCTGCACTGAAACTTTTTTTTTTTAATTTGCTTTTTGCAGTTTAGGATTCAAGAATACTTAGTAGAAAGGAATGGATGAGAGAAAAGCCAGAAAAGTCATTGATTCATGTGGCATGATACAAGGAAGTTTTTCCTCTTTGTTTTATCAAACAAAACCATGTATTGACTGCAGTCCAAAAGTATCTGCAATGAAATAGGAACTCGATACCTGCCTTCTTCATCTAGTTGACAGACATAAAAGGATCTGGTTGCTGAACTTTGGAAGCTGAACAAAATCAGACTAGAACTGAGTGGTACAATTTTCCCTAAATACAGATCAATTAACTATTGAAACAGTTTAAAGTAAATTATAATGGGCTTTCCATCTCTAGTTTTAACCTCAAGAGATGTCTGTCTTAAAATATGTATTGTAGCTCAACTCAGCAGTAGTTCAGGACAGCACAGAGACTTCTGTGACAAAACAGATTAGCCCAGTGGGTGCTCGAAGTGGATGTTCTAGCCTTACCTTTGATAGGGAGCAAAGTTGTTTTGGTTCTTCCTTCAGCTCTTCTATGTGTTTACTTCAGGATCCATTTTTTTGCCTGTGGAGGCTACCGTTTGTACTGAAACTTCAGGGCAGCTGCAGCTGTTTAAGAAAGGACATTATCACTTGTAAATGGTGTAGTGTGGCAAGGGATCCAGACTGCAGAACAATCTGCTCTAAAGATGTCAATGGAAGAGAGCCAGCCACACATAGAATTTTAGCACTCCTTTGTTCTGTTTATTCCAGTTTTTCAGCAATAGTCTTCTGCATAAATTAAGTTTATCTGGTGGTTCTGCATCACTTTGTGTCTGTGGTCATATACAGAAGGTGGAATACCATTCTGGATTAACAGTTTTAGCTCATGTGTTAAGTCTTGTATGCCTGTATGATTTTAAATGCAACCAGAGTATGTCCATATTGATACTTGTTTTTTTGGCTTATCCAAAACTTCTAACTTGTGTTTTGTCTTTTTTTTTTTTTTTTGTAAAGTGGTATTTAGTCCTTTGAATAAAAAGTGCAGGAGTAATTAGCAACATTACCTCATCATTATTTACAGCAAATCAGTTCCCTCTTTGTGCATAGAAAACTAAAATTGTATCCTTCCTTGGCTGAAAACCTCCTTTCTGCAAGCAATAAAAGATGCAAATATCCCTTACAGTGGCTACTTCAGCTTTCTTGCAGCTTGGGGCAAAACCACATTGGCAGAAAGACAATGTCTTTTTTCTGATGTCTATGAAGCTTCTCTGAACTCGACCTGAATATGAACTTATACAAAAGGGACCTCTGTGCAGTGACAAGAACTTGAAAACAGGGTATAATTACATAAGAAATTTAAAATAAGTTGAGGAGCATGTTTCAATGAGATCAGCATTCCAAGTAGTCCCTAACAAGAACTGAATATCTGTATCTCTGTTGTCACTCATTTTTCTTTATGACTGATCATCTGAATTTTTGTGTTAAATTTTCACCAGGCTGAAACCTTATACCTGATAACAATCCCTGTCAACAGGCTTTTGGTACAAAGTTGGCCTTGGTATCCTATACAAGTCTCCTGACTTCTTTTAACTGCTTTGATACTGGTAAAAAATGGATGTGTTTAAACAAGTTTTTAAAGCAATTTACAAAAAGGCATCACAAAGGATGTTTTCTTGTCCCATATTGAAGAAGTTAATAAATTGCATGATCTCAAGAAGTCAAGAGAAGGAAGAACCACAGTAGTGTCACTGGTAACACTGCTGCATAGGTAACACTGGTCACTTCCTCATTGCAGCATTGACCAGGAGGGAGCTGGGCTGATTGCTGCTATTGGTATCAGCACCTCCAGAGCTTAGCCCCTCTTCAGATGAAGCCAGCTCCTGAACATTGTTTTACTTCTGAAGAGATTATTTTTTCACTTTTAGCAGTAGTTTTTTCTAATCAGATTGCCTTGCATGTCCTTTGTAGTTTCACTGGTTGACACTCATTGAAGGGTACCTGTGATGTCTAACTCCTTCCTAATCATCTTCACATCAGAGTAGCTGTTTGACTGTACTTAAACTACTCTGGGAATCCACAGTGAGTGTTGTGGTTTAACCCCAGCCAGCAAACAAGCCCCAGGCAGCTGCTCGCTCACTGCCCCACCAGCAGGATCAGGGAGAGAATCAGAAGGATAAAAGAGAGAAATCATGGACTGAGATACAGTAGTTTAATAGGGAAAGCAAAAGCTGTGCATGCAAGCAGAGCAAAACAACACAAGGAATGAATTCACTGCTTCCCATGGGCAGGCAGGTGTTCAGCCATCTCCAGGAGAGCAGGACCTCGTCACACACAACAGTGACTTGGGAAGACAAATGCCATCACTCCAAATGTCCCCCTTCCCTCCTTCTTCCTCCACTTTGTATACTGAGCATGGAGTCACATGGTCTGGAACATCCCTTTGGTCAGTTGGGGTCCCCTGTCCTGGCTGTGTCTCCTCTTGGCCTCCCAGGCACCCCCAGCCCCCTCACCAGCGTGGCGGTACGAGAAGCAGAAAAGGCCTGGCGGTACGAGAAGCAGAAAAGGCCTTGGCTCTGTGTAAGCTCTGCTCAGCAATAACAAAAACATCTCTATATTATGACCTCTGTGTTCAGCACAAATCCCAAACACCACCTCATGCCAGCCACTGTGAAGAAAATTAACTCTACCCCAGACAAAACCAGCACAATAAGCAAATCATCAGACTGTTAAGTATTCCTTATGTCTTACGTCTGAAACTCTGGGATGGGTGATCCTATGTTTCCATGCCTTGGGAACTCCATTTCTGTATTGAAATGCTTTTAAGATTGAGATGCTTTTAACTTTGAATCTCTGTGTGTCTCCTCCCTGGCAAAACTCTGCCAGGCAACTCTCACTGACACAGGAGGTTCCAAAGTACAACTGTTATGAGAGAACTGTTATTAGTATCACACACCTCCAGGCTAATTTTTGCCTTCTCCTACTAGAGTCTTGCATCTCATATGCTATTCTTTGTGTTGCAACAAGGCCACAAGGAGAAACCTCGCAAAGCAGCACAGCATTTGCTGCTCTATTCACAACTGCACTTGATTGTCATATCCTCCTTTCTTATGGGCATCAGAAGAAAAATCGTTTTACCTGCGATTTTGGGGAAAGGAGGCAAAGCCTTCTCCATCCTCCTTTCCCCAGTTTTACTTTCTGTGTTTAGACTGAAGGAGGTTTCTGTTCGAAAAGAGCCCAAGTCTCTTTGAGATTTTCCTGGGATACACACCAGACTTACATCGAAATGCTGTGATAACAGTTGTTTGTAGTAGAAGTCTAACTGCTCTTCCAGGCTGAAAGTATTCCTGGCTGAGGTACTCTTGAAGTCTGTTTCTACTCCATAGATATAATCTTGTTCCTGCTACAGAATGGTGAGTCTGCACTTTAAATTACAATTAAATCATATCCACAAGTTGTCAGGCACTCTCCAGACTATCACACCTTTCTTTTAGCATATGGACTGACTGACACAATCAGATCAAATGTTTTTCCAGGCTTTTTGGTATACGCACTAGGCAGCATTTCTCATTTAATATTCCTGTAGTGAGTCTGTAGCTCCAATGATAATTTAGATTCTCATCTGATGTAAATTATCATAGTTCCAGTAGACGTCAATGGATTTGATGATTTATGCCATCTGAGGTTCTGCATCTGAAAATTCTGTAACAAAAAGCAGCTGCTACTTTTAAGTAATTTGAAAAATGATGAATAACTCTCTGAGTCTAGCTATCTTAATACTAACTTAATGTTACTCAACTGCCAGCACACCCCTACATACTGGAGATTTAAAGTCCTTTGCCTTGCATCTGAGTAAGTGGGATTATGTCCATTATTTTGTCAAAAATGAAAGTTGAACAGAGACTGCCATAGTCTTTCACAGCAACGTTTTCAGGAAGACCCAAAAGCCTATACCCTATCAGCAAAGCATGTGAGTTTGGCTCTGCTAGAAGCTACATGTACCTTTATACTGTCCATGAATATTACATATATTATACATATGCAATTTTTCGACAGCTGAGTTTTTCCCTTTAGTGTGTTTTAGTTTTGGTTTCTGTGTTCATCTTCAAGCAATATGAATATTACTCAAAATTTAGTATCAGTTTGAACTTGTAAAGAATACAAGACCACATGGATATAAACTATTTCCATCAAGTCTGTCATAAGAGTTTGTAGTGTTTCATAGAAAACATAGTCTGGGACCTATTCAGAGGAATAGATCTCTTATTTATTCAACTGAAGGAAGGGATGCCATCCAGAGGGACCTGGACAAGCTTGGAAAGAGCCCACGTGAGTATCATGAGGACCAACAAGGCCAAGGGCTGCACCTGGCTTGGGGCAATCCCCAGTATCAACACAGGCGGGGGGATAATGGGATTGAGAGGAGCCCTGATGGCAAGAACTTTGGGGGTGTCATGGATGAGAGGCTGGACATGACCCAGCCGTGGGCACTCACACCCCGGAAAGCCAAACGTGTCCTGGGTTGCATCCGAAGCAGCGCGGCCAGCAGGGCCAGGGAGGGGATTCTGCCCCTCTGCTCTGCTCTAGTGATATCCCAGCTGGAGTGCTGCATCCAGCTCTGGAATCCCTAGCACCAAATTCTTCTGGTCAAAATATCCAGCCCACAGCTGGGCAAACACATCATGTGACAGGTGAACAGCTGGCTCATGGCTTGGGCACAAGGGGTGACTGGGTTGACGTCAGACTGGGGACCTGTCACTGGTGGGGTTNTAGCACCAAATTCTTCTGGTCAAAATATCCAGCCCACAGCTGGGCAAACACATCATGTGACAGGTGAACAGCTGGCTCATGGCTTGGGCACAAGGGGT
>VWZW01002312.1:18875-78214 GCA_013397115.1 Edolisoma coerulescens
CTTTTTACAAAGGTAGACAGTGATACAGCAAAGGTGAATGGGTTTAAACTACAATTACAAAGGTTTTGTTGTGGTTTAACCCCAGACATCAACCATGCTGCTCTCTCACTGCCCCACCATTGAGACTGGGGAGAGAATCAGGAAGATAAAAGGTGGAAAACTTGTGGGTTGAGGTTCAGACCATTTAACAGGGAAAGCAAAAGCCACACATGGNACGGAGGAGAAAAGGCTCCAGAAAGACCTTATAGCACCTTTGAGTATCTAAAGGGGGCTACAGGAGAGCCAGAGAGATACTTTTTACAAAGGTAGACAGTGATACAGCAAAGGTGAATGGGTTTAAACTACAATTACAAAGGTTTTGTTGTGGTTTAACCCCAGACATCAACCATGCTGCTCTCTCACTGCCCCACCATTGAGACTGGGGAGAGAATCAGGAAGATAAAAGGTGGAAAACTTGTGGGTTGAGGTTCAGACCATTTAACAGGGAAAGCAAAAGCCACACATGGAAGCAAAGCATAGCAAAACAAAATGAAACAAAACAAGGAATGAATTCACTGCTTCCCATGGGCAGGCAGGTGTTCAGCCATCTCCAGGAGAGCAGGACCTCGTCACACACAACAGTGACTTGGGAAGACAAATGCCATCACTCCAAATGTCCCCCTTCCCTCCTTCTTCCTCCACTTTGTATACTGAGCATGGAGTCACATGGTCTGGAACATCCCTTTGGTCAGTTGGGGTCCCCTGTCCTGGCTGTGTCTCCTCTTGGCCTCCCAGGCACCCCCAGCCCCCTCACCAGCGTGGCAGTATGAGAAGCAGAAAAGGCCTTGGCTCTGTGTAAGCTCTGCTCAGCGATAACAAAAACATCTCTATATTATGACCTCTGTGTTCAGCACAAGTCCCAAACACAGCCTCATGCCAGCCACTGTGAAGAAAATTAACTCTACCCCAGACAAAACTGCACGGGTCTGTATGAAATGTTATGAAAAGTTCTTTACAGTGAGGGTGGGGGGGTATTGAAACAAGTTGCCTCACCACCTGTTGTGAATGCCTCATTCCTGGAAGTGTCCAGGTCTGGGTTGGATGGGACTCTGAGCAACCAGATCTAGTGGGCCGCATCCCTGCCCATGGCAGGGGAGTTGGAACTAGATGATCTTTACTGTCCCTTCATACCCAATTCACTCTATCATTCTGTGATTCTAATAATGAGACACTGTAAATAAAATTTGAAGAAAAGGTGTCCTTTTATTCACCATTCTTGATTTAACTGTCCACACAGAACAAATCACCCATTTTTGTATGCCTAGAGTACATTATGCAGTGTTGCCTATAAAGAACTCTTTGTGCCATAAAGCATCAAATTTCCCCCCTTACTTTAAAATTTATATGCAGTTATAGTTTTTTCTTTTGGTAGCAATAAACACCATGTTTACTGTAAATCACATTTGGTCCTGGCTCAGGCATACTCCATGACTGATACCCAGTGGGGTGCCTTTACTGCACAACAGAAGTTTCTGTCCCTGCTCAAAACCCATCCTTAATAAGTCAGCAAGAAAAGAAAAAAATTTTATTCCAGCTTGTTCCTCAGAAATCACTGGTCTGACTCTCTTTACATCTTGCAAAGACTTTACGTTCATCTAGACCGTAAAGTATCTTTTCCTGTTCAGGAAGGTAGAAGCATTGATAAATGAGAGAATGCTGGATTTTAGGAGATTAACTTTTTTCCTGCTACCTGAAGGTCATCTTTTATGTCTACAGGGCTGGTTGTTTTGTGTTTGCTCTGCATCATCCTCTTCATTTAATACACTACTACATGCTTTATTTCTAGCCAGTATTAAACCCCAAACCCTCTAATAATGGTGGCGGTGTTGGGGGGAGATCAGAGGAAGCATTTTTGCTTTTTCATCCATTCTCAAATTTTCCTAGAAATGTGTACACAAGAATGAGTAGTTATGACCTACCAATCAAAGGAAACTAGGTGCTTGCAATTCCAGATTGGGAGAGATATTATGGCAATATGCATCAAGTTCTACTACAGTCATGGGACTTGTTAAGGGGATCCTGGGTTGGTTGTTTTGGAGAAGAGCTGTAGCTGCATCACCCAGCAGAACCAAATACATGCGAAAGGAACACATTGTCCCTTCAGAAGTCTTTTGGAGGTACAAACAGAAGCATGATGAAGATTACCCAGCTGACACAAGATGAAAAAAACACCATGAAGTGCATCCAAAGTGTCTGTATTTTGGTGGCAAAACTTAAGTAAGGATGTCCCCAGACTTCTCCTATCCTTTCTTTTCTTGCCCTCCCCACATCTTTACTGTCACTGCCATTTGATCACTGTCCACATGTTTGGGTGACTCTGTCTTACTACAGAGGGACAATGTTCTCGGCCCTTCCTGAATTGCAGCTGCTTTCCAGCTCCATCTTGTTCCTACATGGTGGCCAAGTGTGTAAAGTAATCACCGAGGGTGAGAGAAAGTGTAACAAAGACAAATAAATGTATTGAGATCATCGTTTCTGTGCCCCTGCAGGAAGCCTGAGGTGTGGTTGAACTAGTCTGGTAATGTTCTGCCCTTTGGCACTATTTTATGTGTACTCAGGGGAAATAATCAGCAGTACAGTCATTTTTTACATTGAGAGTATACAGATAATTTGTGAGTATAATAAATATTTTGTTTATGCAGCACATGTGTTTGAATACAGTTTTACTTGCTTATGAGAATAACATATTTCATATGTGCTTCAAAGTATGCTGCTTTTTACAATGCTACTATGGATAGATAAATAATGTATGTTTTGTGTTGAACACAAATACAGCAACACTTTGTGTTGTTTTACATGATGACAAATTGATTTGAATATCTTTGCAGCTAACCAAAGCACCAAAACCTTATATTATGTATGGATTTTCAGTTTTGCATTTGCTAGAACAAATAAACCGCATCTTTTGTCAGAGGTGAGTTTGGATGATAAAATATAGAACGAGGTGCAGTACCTGAAACTCCTCCTCAAGTTTAGACAAAGGATACCCCAGCTACTGAGTAATCAGTTGGCTCCAGAACAGCAAGGATAAACACCTTAGCAGCTGAGGAGAAAGTAACTAGGTGCCAGGGGAATCTTCAGAGATGGGGATGGGAGTCAGCCTCTCCTACAGAGCTAGTTTTGCAGACTGTTATCCTGTTTTTTATGTAATCAATTGCTTCTTGTTTTGCTAGTCCCACCAACAGTCTTTTGAAAACTTAACCCAAAACATTTCCCTAAGCTGAACTAATAGGATTTCCCTTTCAGCTCTGAGAGAGACTACTCTTGTTCAGGGCCTCGTTCAGGCCAGCAATGGAAATGCAGAAACTAGGAAAGGGTTCCAGGCCAAGACCAGACTGCCAGTGAGGGGCTTTGGTTGACTGCAGCCTGTGTGGAAAGGACAGATCCCGTGCCCATTTTACCACCTTTCTTCTCCTTTTCAGATTACTTTCATGTCATGTGTTTCTACATATCATCTGATTTACTAGATCTTGTTATTCTAGAAGATAGAAAAATAATTTTCTGTATGAAAACGATTTGCCTCTTGGAAAATTTTTATGCTTGTTTAGCAGTAACACAGGGTGTACTGCATTCTAGCTGCATGGTACATCTACCTTTCTAGAATCAAACCCAGCACAGGCAAGTGCTGACAGCCTCCTCCAAGTGAAATGGATTCGTCAGATAGTGGCAGCTTTGGTACACAGTGGAACTTTGGAACTTTATACACAATGAGAACATCCATAGCTTCCTTTATATACGGGTGTGAATGCATTAATCACTCCTAAAAGTTTAACCTTTGTAGAAATTGTACTAATGCAAAAGAGCTTTTTGCTCCCATTCATCTTGTGGAAGTGAATTCCAACTGTGAACACCTTGCTTTTACGTAGAAGCCATTTCCCTTGATGAGTTTTCTCGTATCTCATTGATATTCTCTTGATTTCACAATGAGTCTTCTTGTATTCTGAAATAGTAAATAAAATCAGTTCATAAAGTTTCTTCTTTATGTTTTCTGCACTGTGCACAAATTTATATAATCTCTCAGGTCTGTCCCCCTCTAAATGTCAAATGGTTGTCTCTTCATACCCGGGCACTGGATACTAATAATTTCCACACCCTCTGTATTCCTATTAGGCTTTTTTTTTTTTTTTTTTAGGTAGCCATTGGGCTTTTTAAGTTTTTTCTTTTTCAATCTTAAATGAGGGCATTTCTTGACAGAAAAAAGGCATTAAAACCCTCCACACAATATCTGATCAGTACGTACTGCTAGCACTTATTTAGATGGCTTTTTTCTAAAGATCCATCTGACTTCAAGCAGGCAGAATTAAATGCTACAGAAATCAATCTGAATTGACCTCTATACCTTTTTAAAAGCAATTTTAAAGTGGTTGTAGTCTTCCTTGCCAACATTTAAAAATGCGTATACATGCATCTGAATCAGTATAATAACTGAACACATTTTGAAAAGGTAACAGTATTTCATTTGAATTTAAATGTCTTGTTTTAAATAAGCAGTTATGATATGGAGCTAAATCAGTCGGCTTAACAACAAAGGGCAGTATGCTGATGAATTATGTATGTTATGTTCATTTTCTGCCAGCTGATAATTGACAGGTATCATGGCACCTTCTACTTACTTCCTGTAATTATATGCCATATATCAAACACCAACTTGTGTGTAATGGTCCTCCCCACACACGCATACACACAAAATGGTTTTATGTTTTATTTCAAGCTTACGGCATTTTTAAATTTTCTGTTTCACTCACTCTGTTTTGCAAGCTGCTTTGCCACTCAGCCCATGTCAACAATGTTAAATTAACAAGATTTCTTCAGTGTTCGTTTGTCAGAGTCACTCATTCAAGCGATGGCTCCATCCTTTGGTTTGGTTTGTTTTTATAAAAATAAGTTGGGCTAAGCCAACACTGAAGAAAATTTACCTGCTGTTTGCCCATGTGTAGTAAAACAGGTTTCTCAGTCTTTGACATAAAGTTTGTGTCTTTGCTAACATATATTTTCATCATTATGTAGCAACTTTAGGGAGTACTATGTTAAAAACCCTAGTGTCTTAACAGACCTGATTAAATGGCTAGTTCCTTCTTGGTAGTTTGCATTTAATTCAGACTAACTCCACCATAACAAGGATACATTAATTGAGTAGTTCTGCAACTGGGGTCATTAGATGCAATGCTTACTGATTAAATTTAACCACTGCTGGGTATCTTAGCATGTGATTCAGAATTGCTTCTCTTTTAATTCAGTGTTTTGCTTCTTGGAAGGAAATCAATTTTGCTGAGAATTATTTTAATAAACCTATGACAATAAAGTAAATCTTCAGTTAAAATGAAGTCTTAGTTACCTTGAAGGGCTTTTTACTTATATTGCCCTAAATGTCCAAATTAGTATTTTAATCTAAAAACCTACATTCAGTAAATTTTGTGCCTAGTATATGTAAAAAAGCAACACTAGTATATATTGTGGGAGAGTTCCTTGCTATCATTGCATCCTTGACAATATTCTCTACAAGAGAAAGTGGGCCTCAAAAAAAGCCCCAGAAATCACAGAAAGTAATTGTGCAAAAAGAAAATGAGATGATATCTCTTTTGTTCCTATTAATTTCAACTTGCTTTGTCATCTTCTTTAGAAACCTAAGATTATATTCTTTTCCTGTATAATTGATTAAGTTGGTTCAAGGCTCATACCTTAGTGAAATAAGTGATCTGATATACTCTCACCGAATTAGAATAAACTATTAAATATCTTTATAAAGCCCCTTTCATCAAAAAACACTTCAACTCTCAACACGGGTAGAAGGTGACAGCCTGTGAGCAGCCAGTGAGCAGCCAGTGATGGCAAAGGAAAGGAGTGTACTTACACCAGCAAGTAACATCCCTGCTCTTTACTGAACTGAAAGACAAAATTTCACACAGGAAAAAAATCCCCAAGAATATTTTTTCTCTAGGGCATGTTTTTTGGCAAAAGTATCTGGATGTAGCACCCCTCTGGCTTGAGAGCTCTAAGCACCTGACTGCAGATAAACAAGGTAAAAAGCACACTGTGGGGCTTTTGGCAGTCATTGGTAAATGCTTATATGAACAATTGTTAATGAATATACATAAATCCAGTTTTCAAAGACTGAGAATTCAACTGACGAATTCAACTATAAAATTCACGGGACATGCAGAAAGCACTCTGCTGTTGGGCTGAGTGCTAACTTCTCTATTTCTCTCTATCTCTGTGTTAAGGATCTATAGCTTATTCTACAGTAAAAAAGTATTGCTTGAACTTTTTTTGAACATTTCTTTCAACGGAAACTTATGAGGAGCTACAACCATGATTTAAATAGAAATCATCATGCTCCCTCTCTTATTTTATTTTACATTACCACCAGTGCATCTAAACTTCTGAAGAAGGTTTTGTTTTCTAGCTGCTGCTTATCCAGCTTAGCCTGAAGGAGCACAGACATCTCCCAGAAGGCTGTCAGGTTCAGTGGGAGAAGCTTCCCAGATGATCTCAGATGTATCTGTCCCACAGGAGTGTCTTGCTAAAGCGAGCAGACTAGGATGTTGTGCTCCAGAGGCAGAGTGTTCCAGGGACATACAGTAACCAGTCTTCAGAAGGGAAATGGAAAATCAAAGATATTTTCATAAATTGGTTTATTCTACCTGTGAAAATAAAAGTTAGGGAAGGGTTGGATTACTTTTAACAAAAACAAAATTTGAATATCTTCCATTCTGTACTCTTGTAATGAGTAATGAAACTTCCAAAACAAAACAAACTCTGTGATCCCTTTTAATCTTTTAATGGTCTCCTCATCTATCAATCTGCTTAGCATATTCTAATTTGTTTAGGGCTAAATAATATACCACTTTCTTCACAAGAGTGGTAGGTATTTAGACAAGTAAATTTGTGAAATTAGTAGGTCTACTCCTTCAGTTAAGGCTGGGTCCTTGGCAAAGACCTTTTTTAATCTGCAAACATTCATATTATAAGTGCTTACGCAAGGTCTTATTATGGTAGAGAAGCAGTTATTATGTTATCTAATCTTTAGTGGTCATGGGCAGCATTACCTCCTGTTGGGGCACTCACAGACTCTTGCACCACAGCTTTCATAGATCCATTACTGTTGGAAACTCTTCCAAGATAATCGAGTCCAGCCTTTGACCAAACACCACCCTATCAAGTAAACCATAGGACTAAGTGGCATGTTGAGTCATTTCTTGAATACTGCTGTGTGTGGTGACCACCACTTCTCTGGGCAGCTCATTCCAGTACTTGACAACCCCTTCCATGGAAAAATTTTTCGTGATGCCCAACCTAAACCTCCCCTGGTGCATCTTGAGGCTCTGTGCTCTTTTCCTGCCACTGTTTGCCTGGGAGAAGAGCCTGACCCCACCTGGCCACAGCCTCCTTTCAGGCAGGTGTGGAGAATGATAAGGTCTCCCCTGAGCCTCCTTTTCTCCAGGCTAAACACCCCCAGCTCCCTCAGCTGCTCCTCGCAGGACTTGTGCTCCAGACCCTTCACCAGCTCTGTTCCCTTTCTCTGGACTCACTCCAGCACCTCAATGTCTTTCTTGGAGTGAGGGGCCCAGAAATGGACACAGCACTTGAGGTGTGGCCTCACCAGTGCCCAGTACAGGGGGACAATCCCTGCCCTGGAACTGCTGGCCACACTGTTGCTGATCCAGGCCAGGATGCCGTTGGCCTTGTTGGCCACCTGGGCACACGCTGGCTCATGTTGAGCTGCTGTCACCAGCACCCCCAGGTCCTTTTCTGCTGGGCAGCTTTCCAGCCACTCTGCCCCAGCATCATAATGAGCTCAGAAGAGAGAGCGTTACACACCCTCTTCCCTCAGGTCATCATGGTTATGGACAGGTGAATTCCCAAGCACCTAGTGGAGGAAGATGCTGTGTCTGAACTAAGCTTTCCCACACAGATGAGCTGCAGCAGAAGAGAATGGCTGTCTGCTCCACAGACCCATGTGTGGAGAGTTCCCATGCTGTCCTCTCAGCTGCAAGGAGCTTCTGACAGGGCTTACACCTATATGATTTTGTGAGTAGGCCTTCAAAGGGTGAATTGAAAACACACTGCTCTATATTTTCCCCTAGAGAATAAGCACATAATTTCTGCTTATTTTGGCACTTAAGTCTACCAACAAAAAAGTCCTACTGTGGCAAAATAGGCTGTCATTCTCATAGCAGGCTGACTTGATTAATATAGTTGCAAAGCTTGTTTTGCAATTCAAACCTTGTCAAACCAAATCCAAAATGATTTTCCTGGATAAATCCAATTAAAATATAAATACCGAATCAGAACACATTTTCTGTAATTACCAAGCAATTCTGTGAAAAGGCTATTAAAGTAGGCTAGATTGCCTCTCTTACCCTGCCAGCCCTTCCTGCCTCCCCAGGGGCACCTTTCTGAAGCAGTGCTGTGCTTGGCAGGGAGGCAGGAGATCAGCCTGCATCTGCAGAGCTCCCCATTTTGGGCTGGTTTGCAGGCAGCTGTGCTCCACTCAGCCCTAGTACTGCTCCAAAGGGAGAAAGGATTCCTGACAAGGCAGTGTCTAATGGAAATGGACACCTCTCCTATCCTCTTTCTTTATTTGAAGTCCTCTCCTAGCTGGATATGCTTCTGTCAGATCAGTCAAGGCATCGGCAGACTTTGCTCTGCATTTGCACAAAGACAGCAATATTTTAAATTATGATAGTCATTTGTCATATGCTTTTAAGGTTTTTTTTTAAATTATATAAAAATTTCCATGGGCAAGTGTTGGAAGTTTCCTACTTCTGTAAAGCTGGCCAACATGTCATCAGCACTACTAATTCTGAGAAAGCTGAAGAAAAAACGCCAATTTTTTTTAAAAACTGCTTTTTTCGTTAGCTGGCCACCTTGATGTCTGTAGCAGCTTTGTGTTTGTAGGGTCTGATTTCTGAGTGGCAGCTTAAATGGCTCAAAGAATTCATAACAATTCCCCTCAGTTTTGTGCTACTATTTTCCCCAATTAAAATCATGGGGCATCAGGCCAGGTGAGGGTTTCACAAAAACCATCTGCTATGGAAAATCCTGCTGAAGCAACAGGGTTGTATGCAGGAGCAAGTACATGTTCAGCACAGCAGGTAGAAGCACTTTTGAGGAAAGCTTTTTTCCATCTAAAAATGACAGTTGGTTAAACCAAATATTTCCCAGGAATGGCATGGTTTTGACAACAGCAACAAGAACACAGGCATAAAGAACCTAGGCCAAGGCAATTTTGTGGGATGAGAAGGAAGGGCATGTACCCACAGCAGGCAGATGCTTTGGGAAGAAAAGTGTTTCCCATTTCCCTGGACAATGTCTGACAGCGGAGCCATGCCCTGTCCTCCTTGCTTTTCTGCTGGAGATGCTCCACTTCAGAGAAATAATCACAAGTTGTCTGGGCTGGGCTTGCAGGCGGGCGCCAGGGCTGAAGCCCCATGGGGCAGCCAATCCAGCTTCGCCCCCCTGCCTGGAAACACCAGTGCTTCTGCAGACCTGGTTATTGCGGGGTCATCTCGCTGCTCTTTCCTGCTTTTATTGGAAAGTGCAATTTTACGCTTTAAAATGTGAAAGTAATTATCTGGAATATAGAAATAAAAGACATTGTGAATGTTTTCATAGACAAAATTGTTGTTTTCTAGCCAGACTCCAGCATGACAAAAAACTGACAGGCTGTTGACATGACTGAAGGCCTTCTGGAATTCTCAAAGTTGAGATCGATACGCACAGCATTTTTAGTGCTGTATTTCACTTTAACCAAACAAAGAGAAAAAGAAAAAAGTTCCCTGTCTCCAGAATGTTTCTACCCATGCCAATAAACATCTTTGTACTGATGATGCTTAGACTGGGAATTTATGTATCATTATATTTCAAAGATGCACTTTTAGGATTTATGTGTTATGACTTCCAGAGTAACACAGACTGTACTTGTCCAGAGCTGTTTCTACAGTACATTTTATCAACATACGATTACTCCATGCTTGCCTCGAGATAATTTGTGGAAAGTTTTATAAGAACTGCATTTTTACAAGTTGTTCTTTGAATCGAAACAAAAATCCTTATAAAAATATACACTGTCTCTATGCCAGTTTTGCGTCCTACTGCTTCTATACCATGCAGAAGTATCACATTTCTGATTCTTCAGTTGTGTCTCTTATTGATAAAACAATAATCTTTAGACCCAGGAAATACATAGAAATGTGGAAAGTGATGCTAAAAAACCTGTGACTTTCACATGAAAAACAGAGAAGTAAATTTTAAAAATACCAGGAGGAGATCATTAAAAGCATCAAATCAATTACTGTATTTCCTTACTTTTGGACTACACAGTATCCCAGTTCTCTGGTGATACAATGGAGGAACTTGAATTCTTGATGAACATATTTCAGGTTTATTGTTATTTTTAATGGTAGAAACGGTGAAAGGATGATGAGGTGAATCTAACAATTGTAATGATGAAAAAAATACTGCTGTTCTGGCAAGAATAATAATGATGTACTCATCAGTGAGAACCTGCAAGTGAAACCAGTCTGCTCTTGCTATTCCAGTCAGACAGACAGAGATGGGACAGAGCCGAGCATTTAGGAACAGCAGCACAGCAAATTCAACAACATTTTAGTATCGCTTTTAGAACATGGAAAACCCAAAGCAAAGTGTTAGTATTTAGAGTCTGTTCAGGTTTAGCTGGGAGAAAGCCCAGGACTATACTTGGGCCCAGGTATAAATAGGCTAAACATAGTTTAGAGGGAAAAGTGTCAACCGCAACATAACCTGTCCCTGTTCCTGCAGTAAGGTGGGCACTGAGGAGAAACAAGCATGCAGGGAGAGAAAAGCATGAACTGGAATGCCCAGGGCAGTGCCACTTTGCACAAGCCATCCAGTGAAGGCAAAGACAGTCTGGATCCCACAGCCCAGTTGCCTGAGATGGAACCATGTTAGATCATATCATAGATGTAGAACATCTACAGGGTAGGAGAGGAGCTGGCATTTTACCTTTTATTTTGTGCAGTCAGTGACATTCAATTCTGATTTTGACCCACAGGTTCTATTACAGTACGTAACACCGTAAGGACATGGTCGATAGGGATTTGGCTTGTTTGGGGGCTGCAGGATGTAGCTGGTGTTCAAGCCTGGCCTTCTTACCTTTGCAATGGTCTCTAGCTATGAAAATATCTGCAAACTGGTTCAAGATAATAATCCTTTTGCGATATAAGTATCTTCCTTCTCCTTTGGTTAGAGGTTTTTAGAACAAGAATTCTCACAGAAAAAGATGGAATTATATAGTGTAAAACTAGTGCTGTAAATGAGAAAAGTGTTTCTTTGGTAGTTAAAAATAACCAAAAAAATCCCAGAATTTAAATTCTTCATGATTTCAGTACTCTCTGCTTTGCCTGCACTGCAGGCATTGATACTACTGAGAAGCAGCATTTACTTAGGATCAGGTATGCTTGGTTTACATGTTGTAAACAGCATCTTCTAGCAATTGCAAATTAATTAGAAAAGCTAATATACTCTGTTTCAAGTGGAAAAAAAAGTTTGCTTGTATCTGCATCACTGACATATGAGACCCAGCCTAAATACTCCTTTAATAAATGTTTAAATATAGGTGTTCTCATCTGATCACTTTCATATACAGAGATTCAGTTCTAGTGCATCATCTTAACAACATTTCAGCAGCAAGATTTGGCCTGAATCATCAACCAGTTTCTTGATACTTAATGTACAGAAAAGCTTCTTAAAGCTCTTTGGCTTTTTTGTTTGTTTGTTTTTTGTTTTTTGTTTTTTGGTTTGGTTTTTTTGTGTGAGAGAGAAAAGTTCTTGATTTTGGATGGGATGTGATACGTCCTGAGAAAAGATCCAACAGACAATAGATAGAATTATTCTACTAAGGTTTGGTTTTTGTCATCTCCTTTTTCTCCTGACAGGAGCAAAGAAGAGGAATCAGAATAATTCCCCTTTCCTTCCTTGCTCAGCTCCAGATTTTCTGGTAAGGAAACTGGAATTTTATAAATAAAATAAAGTAAAATAAATAAAGAAGATCCATGAGATGATTGTGCATAAACCTAGTTGAACTGATGCACAAGCTGCTAGTGTTGGAAGAACTTGCATCATCTTTCCTACAACCCATTGTCATTAAAAAGGTTTCCTATTTTATAGGCAGATGGTGGCTGGTTTGTGCTGGAATCCAAGCCCACTTTACCTTTGGATATTGAAACAATGTGGATATCGAGCCATGTAGATTGCTCAATACCTTACAGTGTTAGAGTGTCTCAGTGTCTTTTGTCTTTCTTGCCTAGATAAATACATTTAAAAAGCAGTTATTTGCTCCTTCTTTCAAATTTGAAGATCACTGGCATCCACCAACCTATGCAATCACTTAATTAACAAGTGAGATTGATCTCTTTGGTGTAGATGAAAAAAAAGCGCCCCAAATGAAAGCACTTTAATACTACATTCCTCACTGCACTACTTGGTGCTACCCTTCTCTAGTCCTGCTTTGCCAAAACCTGGGTGGGGATTCCATGGACTATCAACTTCTCCTAAAGACCAAATAGGGAAGCAGTTCATTCTGGAGAAACAGAAAGTACCTCTCTGTGGTGGCAAACTGTGGGTCCGAGTTCACCAGCTTGGCTGGTCAGCCAGGATGTGAAGGGTGTCAGGCTACACCTCAGACACACTGTAATCAGTAGGTGACAACGAGATAGGGCATCCTTCTGTATTTTGCAGGGAATTCAAACCCTATCGTTGCACCTTTTAGGCTCCTGCAATCTGCATAATATGCAATTAGACTAAGCAGTTATATTTTTTTTTAGTGACGTTTCTTTGCATAAATAAATATCAGGTGCCATTTATGTTGCATCACTGATTTATATTTGTTTGGTAATTGCCTAAGCTGATTACAGTGCATTAGTAAGCAGAAGGGGAATGGAAAGAGGATTCCCACCAGGATTGAGGATTACAGTTTTCTTTTTGAGGATTAAAGTTTTCTATTACCTGCATGAGACACTTTTATCCCTGTGTTTGCCTTGGAATGGATCTTGCTGACCCAAGAGCATGAGACTACATTATTTGGTGCAATCAGTTTGCTGACGTATCCACATCACTGGCTATGTGGAAGCACTAGAAGTCAAGAAGTAGGTGACTACCTCCATGACTGGAAGCACCAGCACTTTCTGTTTTCACCCTCTGCACTCATCTCAATCTGCGCAGGATGAGTTCACAGATTTCACCTCCCAGCACTTCATACCGGGGAGCACAGAGGTAAAGAAACCACTGTAATTGAAAATGTTCAAGCAGAGTTTGGAAGGTGTCCCACATAAAAATCAGATGGTCTTCAGATCACCTCTGTTATTGGGCAAAGAACAGTAGAGTAGGGAAGAGAGATTGGAGCTAGGCAGAATGCTTAAATTATTCCACTGCCACTTGGTCATTGCTGAGTTTTGTAGTGGTAACAACAGTTTACAGGTGAATGTGGGTAGCAATCCCAGAGGAAAACTACACAGTGTGATATCTCTAAAAAGACTTCCTGCTAATTTTAGCCCCAAAATTCATGCCACTCTGAGTCACATTGCCCAATCCAAACTTAGTGTCACCAATAATGGCAGCGATGTTCATATCAAAAAAAAGAGGCCTCAAGTGATGATTCAGTATTTCCTCTTACAATGTTTTAAAAAATATTTTCAGCAGTATTTTACTTGTTTGAGTGCACTGTTTTACATCTCTTTAGAGCTGCATCAATGAAGATATAAAGTTCTACCTCTCCAAATGCCTCTCAGATATTAAAAAAAAAAAAAATCACAAATAGTGAACTACTAATGCTCTCTTGGCACTAGTTCACTCTCATTCCAGCCAGCATTAACCTCTATTACTCTTGACACCGTTCTGTTAGGAGGCTTAAAGTGTGCCTGCTAGAACACTGTGCAAAGACAGATGAAAAGGAGACTGAGAGGAGGAAAAATAACTCTGTAATGAAAATAAAACCAGCCTTTGATGCAGGCAGAGTTAGGATTAGCAGATTCACACACTCACAGTCACACTGCAGAAGGCAGTTTATGCAGCTGGGCTCACACTAAGACTTTTTGCACAAACAGCATCAAAGCGTTCACAACTCTGCTCCAAGTTTTTCTCAGTTCTCACTTTTTTTGTTGCATTCAGCAATGAAACTTAAAGGTGGGAATGGGTGGCCCATAGGAGCTGTGAGGTTGTCACGGGATCTGGGAAGAAACTAGAGCAGGTAGATGGGTGAGAGAGGCTGGAGAGCTGTGGGAGCTAGCAGATCATCTCCAGAAGGAGCAATGAGAAAAACTCCAGCAGGGAAACCATAGCCAGGGTGGGGAGTAATGAAGTGAAGGAGCAGGCATAACATCAGGAAGGCAGATCTAGAAACCATTTGGTTTCAAATGTGCTCTGACACCCTTGCTAAAATAAGCATAATGGTAAGTTCAGATGGCTGACAATGCCTTGGAACACCCAAGGTTTTCTTACCATATTGTACATGCAGTCCTAATGAAAGCCTAGGGCAGTTTGTTATTAGCTTGCCTGTACAAAACATACAAGATGCACGCCAACAAATTAAAATTGAACACTGAATTTGTAGAATTTTATGACTTTTCATATTCCGTCTCTTAATCCCAATATTATTTTTAATTCATGTACTATATGTTCAAACACATGTAAGGAAAGTTAAGCAAAACCACTGCAACTTACTGAAAGGTCATATTCTCAGGTTGTAATCAGAGTGCCATGCTAAATTTTTTACTTGCTCAGAGAACTAGAAATGTGTGAAGAATGCATTCAAACTTGATTAGATATGGTATTTCTTTTATAAAGGACAAAGCTCGGATTGATGTGCTGACATGAAAATAGAAAATGTGATCTTTTAAAAATTTTCTTTCAATCATATCCTCTTGAATTTGTTCCTTTTATCCCATCAACTGGCATAGTTAGCAATCATCAATAGGCAGTGTGCACTGCGGTAGCTTATTTCCCTTAACAAAAACAAAAGCATCAGGGCCACCTATATCTAGCAGGGTTTTTTACAAAAGCTTTTTTGGGGAGTGAGGCTGCTCTTCCATTCTATGGTCTCCCACACTCCCCCTGCTTTTCCTGCTGTGAATGTTTTCCCAAATAGTCAGTCTCTCTACTCAGTATGTCATTTGTTATCCCATGTTTCTCCATGAATAATGGGCAATGGAGTGTAAAGTTCATAGACTTCTCTTCCTTTATTAGTAGCAGATGCAAGCAAGGAAACCCAGAGCCTTCCATACTAAAGCCTATACTTTCAGCAGAGCCATTCCCACAAAACCTCCTCCCAGTCTCAGGCAAGAAGGTCAACTGCGAATCAGAAAATATCAAAACAAAGTCCACACATGAGAGAAATTCCGTTTCCCAATCCAGCTAGCTCAGCACAACTGTCTTTAGGAGGCATATCCACAAGCTCCGACTACCCTCCTTAGCAATCCTGAACAGATACCATTATTGGAAGCCACTTTCTGCGTATCTCCCCAGGTATGAGGGTAAATATATTCTCCTTTTCATGAGTTTAGCAAAAAAACTTTCTAATTTGCCACTAAAGCAAGACCAGGCAGCCAGGAACAGTCTGTTTTCTTCTGTAACTGGCTGGTTACGGATATAACTGTATGCAGAGTGAATACCTCATGCATGGTGATAAAAATTCTGCCCAGCCATGATCCTGATAGATCCCTCCAGTTCCTGCAGCATGCAACCCAAAGCTATAGTTACCACCAACAACCAACAGGGGAAAACCAGTATCTGACAGCTCATTAAATTATGTGGTGAAAAAAACAGTGAGATTTTACACGCAAATAAACTTTTATCAAGTGTATAATTGCCTCTGATACCTAAACTTACACCTTCAAAAAACTTAATCTATGAAGGTTAACAAAACAAAAAAGAAAACCCACAGAGCTTGTACTGCCTTACCTTTGGGAACCTCTGACATCTTCAGCCATAATCTCTTACCTACAGGAACTCTTGTTACAGTCCCAGTTGAGCTCCTCTCTGTGAGTAGCCACAGGACTGACATAGTGGATCTGCCTTTTGGATTGTAGTTGCTTTCAAGACAGCTCAGTTGGAGTTGCACCAACAGAGTGTCTAAGACTTCATTGCCTTCATGGACCTTACTGAGGAGTGGGTACACTGTCTGGGGATTATGCAGTCAATAACATGGCTATTCCATCTCCCAGTTAAATTGTCTGGGAACTACATGATGAGTAGAGTGTTTATAGCCCTCACAAACAAACTTTCTATCAAGCAGTCAGCAACAAAAAACAAACAAACAAACAAAACAACAACAACAACCCCTAAGAGAGCTCAGACCTCGACAAAAAATTGTTTTGTGATCCTCAGTACCTCTAGGTAGTACTACTTCCTCTGTATCTGTGCTCACTCTTCCAGGATGTGGTGGAGAACTTCTTCCCCTTTACTGGGAGTTGCCATTCTCCTTCCTCTTTTAAACTTGCTCAGTGATACTTGTTAGTAGCTTTCAGCTGTCATTATCCAGGCAAGAAAGCTTCACTCATTATTTCTCTTGAGGGAATATCTCCATTTCTTGGTCTTGCTTTGCTGACCTTAAGTGGACAATTCAAGTTGCACTGAAAATTATGCAGAGTTTGTAGAGTGGAATGAATGCACGCTGCAGGGTTCCCTGGCTCCCCACAGCCCTGGCTCCCTTTGCAGCCTGGGTTAGAGCCCTGTGTGCTGACTTGCCCAATATGCAGCAAAGAAAAACTGCTTGGAGAGCAATCGTCTGGCAGCCAGTGTGTATTCTTTGTGTCAATCACCTTTGAGGAACATGAAGCTGTGAAGCTATGTCCACATAATTAGGGAAACCATGGCACATTCAGTCTTATTCTGGCCCTACATCTCATGTTTGCCTATTTTATCTCTGAAATGCAATTATAACTACACTGGCATATTTGTTTTGTTTTCCCAAACCTGTTTTTCTTGTTATAATAGCACATGCTATATCAACTATTTATGCAATTAAGAAAAAAACCCCAGTAACACTGCAAATAAATAAGACTGTGCACACATTCCAAGGCTGTGATAGCATCACAAGCCATGAGAGCTTTGCTTTTTGAGAGTATCATCTTGCCAGAATGGCTGGGTGTGGGTGCCTTTGGGTTAACAATTAGCTCTGTAAGGTTTTTTGGGCACAGCTTTTGATTCCCATGACTGTGTTTTTAAGAGAGGAAGGAAGCTTCCTAGTGCTAAATGCTGCGTCTAAATGCGACTAATTACACCACAGAGACAAGCAGTGCTAGTGTTGATAGGAAGAACAGTCATGAGAATGACCATTTCCAGGGTCACCCCAGCATGCGCCTTTTGGCCATCTGATGGTGTTTAAAACTGCTTATTCTAGAAACTTTCTGTCCAAGGTTCCTCATTAGGTCACTTGAAATGATTGTGTTTCCTTTGATTAAAGATCTACTGTTTGCTTTCCAGAACAGTTTGGAGCAAGAAAATTTGACCCACTTGTGATGACCTCCAAGCTGCAACTCTCATGACTTGTAGTACTGATGGATTTCCCAAATAACTGTATGTTCCTATATTATCCTAAAATCTCTTGAACACCTGATGGATCAAGAGATATATTTCAATGGTTTTATCTCTGTTGAATGCATTCAGGCTAGCACCTTCATAATAATTTCAAGGTCTAGCACCTTTTTGTTTAAAGTAATGAGGCCTCCTTTCAAGCACCACTTCAATATTTTTGTCTCCCTTCCTTCTTGGCTTTTCCATGCCAGGTATTTTTGTCTTCTTTTCCTGCTGGCACAGAATATAACCCATCTGTCAGAAGCATTTTTTAACAGAGTCTAAACTGAATGTTGAATGAAGCCATGCTTTATGTAGAGGAGTTTTAATTATTCTTCGGTCTGTGGAAGTGGAAAGTAAGGCCAGGATGAGGAGGACTGGGTTGTCAGGAAGATAGCTGGAGGGAATCAGAATATATCATTACCTAAGGGAGTGGTATCCTCAGTCTTCATCTGCTTTAATTCTCTTGCCAGACACATCAAATAACAGTGCTGTAGGGCTTAAAAAAATTGGGGCAAAGCTGGGGCAGTGGATGGCTTATAATGACAGCCTGTCTAAATGTCTGAGTGGCAGACAAGTGGAGAGAAAGAAGTTTGCAGTACAGGCTAGCTAAGGTGGAGTGATAATGCATTTGGATTTTATCTGCTTTCTTTCTCTAGCTGGGTTTGACAACTGGCTAAGATGGCTCGCTCTGCATGAGCTTCACAATGTTGTTTATTAAATTATTTGCTAAGGAAATTGAAATTTGGCAATCATCACAGTTGTCCAGAACTAATTGTTACTTCATTGAACTTCCTTGTTACTTCAAGAACTAAGAACTTGAGCGACTCTTGCTTTATTGGCAGAAGTGAGAGGCAGTCACGGCCTGATTTCTTTCCACACCTCCTAAAAGGGACCCAAGTTAAGAGTCCAGTGCAGGTGGAATTAATGTAAAGAAGGAGCTCTCCAGGAGGGAATGTAGCTGCAGTTCCGCCAGTCTCCCTTTCCCATGAAAAAAACATGTTCTTCCGTTTCTGTGTCACTGTTCACACATGAAAATCTATTTCCTACTCCCTAGGCAAATCTGGCATGTGTTCCTGTAGCTCATTTAGCTGTTGTGGCATATGCATATATGCTTGGCTCAATGGCCACAGATAACCTGGGAAACCCCTGCTGATCCCACCGTGAGCTTGTGAGGCCGGCAGACCCTGGGTTCACCAAGCATAGCTAGGAGCCCTGGCATATCCCATGAGAACCCATGGATTCTCAGGGCAGATGAAGTGTCTCACCAGCCCAGGACTTCCCTTCCCTGCCCAGACTTGATGATTACAATAAGCTGACAAGTGAGGAACAGTATAATGCTACCCCACCTCTTTAGTACAGGAGACCTAGCAAGCTTTTCCATTTCCTGTGAAAGAGAAAAGATGGAAAAATGAGGAGTGCCCACATGGAAGAGTGGGGTTGCTCTTTCTCAGCTGTGTGTATTTAACAGTTGGGCTTTTAGCTGGGGTAGTCACAAGCCTCCACTAATAGGCAAAGGAGAGAAACAGGCACTTCCTGAGACACATTTATGCCATTTGAGACAGATATCTAAAGAGGCCAGCCCTGGTGGGTGATTCATCCCATCTAGCACTATCTCCACAGACTAGAGAGGGAGACTAGGCCTTCAGGTAGCAAAAATTAAGTCAGATGAGTTCAATATAGATAAAAATAAACATGGTGATACCATCCCCCAAGTGTTCTAATGTTGATTTTTTTTTCTTTTTTAATGTTTACTGTTTTCTGGATCCAAATATTTATTTAGTAGTGAAACAGGTCAAACCAGCTATTATAGATCTCTCTCTTGATTAGCAGCAGTTTTTGTTATCACAAAAGACAACTAATGCACCATTTCCATCCTGTGCCATAATAGCCTTTTAATCAAAATCTGTTCCAGATATCATAGCCCATGACATCCCAGGGGACAACACAAAGATTTTTGTCTTCCACTCCCTGCTGTTTAAGCAGACAACAAAGAATTGCTCAGACATAAAGGTGGCTAGCCACATATAGAGTATGTAGTATTATAAATATGCAGTATGTAGTACATAGACTCTTTGAACTTACACGCCACTCCAGATTTCCAAATGACTTACCTGTGATGGTGGTCAGCAAGTGTTGCCTTACCAAGAAACTGTTTGTAAACAATTCACCACCAACAGCCCTAGTTTCTGCTCTCCTGGTTACACATTGGCTGGCACTGCATCTATTTCCTGAACAGATGCAAGAACACACACACAGAGCAAGATCTTTCCTGGTCTAGGACCACAATGAAATAATGTCATGCAAGAGAAAAAAGAAAGACCAAGAACAAAATGACATATCCTAGCCTAAGTGACCTACAGTCCTAATATTAAAAAAAAAAAAAAAAAAAAAGAAAAAGAAAAGATACAATAAGCAGGCACAGAGGAGTACTGGAATTATGTCAGTAATAGACAAGTTATCAGGCAGTACATGTTGGGCTTCTGCAGCATGGCTAATTCAGGCCTCTGCAAACATCATGGAAGAAAAGAGCTTGATGGAGACAAGCCAGCATTCTACAGAGACTTGTAGTGGGCTCCAGAGAGCAAGGCAACATGGCCTTTCTCAAACCCAAGCATGAGGTTCTTCTCTACTCCTTCAGAGAAAGAATAATACTCAGTAGAGTAATTAGAAAATGGCATCTTTTGCCCAGAGTAAGAGCATCAATTATCAGCAAGGGATGCAATTTAAAACATATCCTTATCCCCTTGGCAGCACTATTGCTCAGCTTTGGCAGCTCCTCACTCAGCTGCCTTCCACAAATCCCACTCCAGGATGCCAAATTTCCGGCATACCCATGGATCAGATTTGGATGTTAGAAATACCACTGGGTGTCTACAACTCAGGAACTATGACCTTCAGCAGTATAATGTCCAAGTGTCTTTGGCTATAGACCAAAGATGCTGAAAGGCCTCATAGAAAGAGAAACAGAGAGGCTGTTCACGTATGTTTCAGCTAGCAATAGCATATCTCTTTCTAGGTTGTCAGTTTCCAATCTGCAGTGCACTTGTTGTTCAGTCCAGCTCTTTCTAAAGAAATAAAAAAGACTCCAGTTTCACAACAATATCCATAGGGCATGTGCTACATTGAGATTAAGGCCCAAAGGCACACACATTCAAACTAGCCAAACTGCTGAGTGCAATGGACCCTGGAGGGCTCGCTCCCTTGATCAGGAGATCGTTGCCAAACAGGGAGGCTTAGCTTTGCAGAGGAAAGGTGCAGGAACTATCCTGGCTGCTTTTCATTGTCCCATACTTGCATGTTGGGGAGAAACCGTAGCTCATTTCCCCTCATTAGCCCTAGTTGTTCACCTCTTGTGAACTTCTCAAGGCTTCATGCCTCCTCCATGGTGGCTCAGACTAGAGAATTAGGAGAAAGGTGCTAGTGGCTCATGAAAGGCTCATTTGCTTTTTTTACAGACTCAGGGGAAGGGTTTAGTTGCTTCGTATCTTGTTTAGTATTAAATCTTTGCCATAAACAGAGAGCATGGGAATATTTGTTAGAAGCAAACAAAAAAGGCCATAAAAGTCTCTTTCATATTTAAACAAACATTTGTACGTTTCCTTATTCCCTTTGCTCTGACTTTAGGTGTGTATTTCTTAGCAGTAACATTTATCTGTGCTGGATTTATTTATTTGATTTATTTATTTACATACTTAGATTTACATCTCATCAGAGTCCATATTGCCCAGGTCAAGGCAAAAGCCAGGAAAAGATGAGGCTGTGCTTAAAATACAACTTTTAAGTCATCCAGATAGCTTGGTATAGGCTTTGGTGGCCTGTGAGTGGCTGCTGGCACTGACTGAGCCTGATGGGAATTTCATCCTTCTGTCTCAACCTACCACCCCGTAAAGGTGGTGCTTAATCTGCCACAGCCTCCATGGCAGCATGACCCAGGGCCACCATTCAAGGGCAGAATATGATATTTCTTAACTTCAGTCTCTGATGGACATCTATACTGCTAGTCTCTTCTGCTTTTTGTCTTTGCAGTGGAATGAAACACATAATCTAATAATTAAAAAGATACATTCTTAGGGCATTTGCATTTTTCCTTCCACATTGCTGTGCCAAAATGTTCAGAGCCAGTCCTATCAGTTAAAAAGGGATGTTAAAGACTTAGGAAAGCATATAATGTCTGAAGCCATGGACCAAAGAACTGGTAGACCAAAGCCTGCAAGATGAAAACATCATCAGGGCACATGTACTACCTTATCAAGGAATCAACAAACTCTGGTCTATCCTGTTCTTCTTTGGTTTACACAGAATAAACCTTCCACACTGATACACATCATACACAAAGGCCCGTTTCTGGCTTAGAGATCTAGGGATTGAATTGTCCTTTGTTTGGTCCTAGACCTGAAAACAGAAGATTTCAATCAGGAATACTAATATTTTCTGAGCAGAAGTAAAACTGATCTGCACTCTAAATATGGTATTCAGGTGTGTTCCACTTCTTCAGAAGTGCAGCTACTCAGTCTTGTGCTGCAGTGTACTCCCTCCTCATTTGTGCTGCACTGGAGTTTTCTGGGCTGCACTGTCAGCCAGGGCAGAGGACTGACATGGCTTAAATCCCTCATGCTCCCATTTCTGTCAGAGCACACAGATTTAGGGGTGAGCCTCTTCGCTTTCTGGAGGGCTTCAATGAAAGGACAATTCATTCACTGGCTGCTGGCCCTCAGCCCTGGATTTGGTCATCCATTTGGGCCAAATTCTCCCTTTGGGCATGGTCTAATGTGATCACACAATGCTTTCAGGGGCAATCCTGCCCACTGAGCTGAGAGCACAATTTAGCTGTTAAAGATGACACAAATCCTGATGCAAAGTATTTCTTTTGTTCTTTGTTATCTCCAAAAGAATTTCAGTCTCCCTTGCAGCTGTTATTTTTCTCCAGTAAAAACAACACTTTTGTCATCTTTACAAAGAATTAATAACTGTCAAAAGCCTCTGCTTAAAATAGCCCTGTGGAGCATTTAAAGTGTCACTACTCTTGCATTACTACTTTTAGGCATTTTGCTCAACTCCATAGGGTGCCTTTTTATGCATTGACTTAAGCAGTTGCATTTCCTGTTGCAGGGATGAAAGTAACACACACATTTTTAAAAAATACTCTCCAACTTCCAGTGGACAAAACTATTTCTATTGAATCAGTGAGTGTCTGTGGAGTAAGGCACCATTTGGGAATAGTGAAGATCCTGATATTTAACCCTTCATTACAGCAGTGTCTCAGGAATTACAGCCATGTACCAAACCAAATACATTGCCTAGGATTGTGACTACCAAAAACCCTAAACAAATTAGCAAACAAACAATAAACCCTCCGTCATGCATGCTCTTACATTTAAATGGGAAACAAACTACATATGAATTCTTGGATTAGCATTTTCCAGGTATAGCATCTTTTATCTCTCTATTTCTAAATAGAAATATTTAATTAAATACTTAATTAGAAATATTATGCAGGAATTGAAGGTCTGTTGATATGCTCTGCTCTTCCAAGATGCTTAAAATATTGCTGAGTTTAGGGGAAAATGGGTCAAGAAGTCAGAGAAATGTGAAGTCTAAGCTGAGGTACTATGAGTTTCTGAAGATTACACACACATTTAGGCTCACGATAAGGTAGAATATCTTGTTCTAAGGCATCACACATTGTACACACACAGACACATACGTTTTTGCTCATGATAATGTAGAATATCTTGTTCTAAGGCATCACTGTGTACGCACACACGCACAACATTTAGACTCATGATAATGTAGAATATATTCTTCTAGGGCATCACTTTGTACACACACACAGATATTTGGACTCATGATAATGTAGCATATCTTGTTCTAGGCCATCACCATGGTTCAGATGTATTATCTGTGTCTCGCTGAAACAACAGTTTTGTTGCTGACGATCTGTGCTGGCAATGAAGGCGGCTGGAAGATCAGTAATACTATGTAGTACTAGAAACACTATGCAGGCTGTGCAGGACTCTCAAGTCCTTGCTGCTTACTCCTTTTGGGCCTCACTGTGGCTGATTCTACACAGGAACTCACAGTGTGGGCCAGTACAGTTAAGCAACAGAAGCAGAGGGAGAGAGATCATACAGAAAGGAAGGCAAATGGACACTCTCACAGCATCTGCTGTTGGCTTGTATATCTGTGAGCAGCATGGGAAAAAACAGCCCAGTCATTGAATGTATGTCTGAATTTGATAGGGGGTATCACAAGACTTTTTTTCATTCATAATTATATGTCTCAGGTTTTGAAGAAATAGAGATTTTATATTCCACTACACTTTTTCTGCATATAAAGTAATTCTGTAGAAAACAGATGATCAGTTCCCAAATTTCAAAAGGGCTCTGGGACTATTAAGAAGCTCTTCCTCAAGTACAAGTCAGGTTTCTTGTCCATCTTAATTGAAGTGAGCAGAACTGCTAAATGCATCCCATATTTCAGGCAGTGCGGTTTTGCTGAAGATGAGTAGAAAGTGTGGTGTACAATGGGGATCATGGGAGTCCTTTGCTTTAGTAGTCAACCATTTGCCCTGTCCTGAACGTGTGCTTTTCATTCAAGGATGTTTCAGGGCAAGGAAAGATACCGACTTTATTTTTTATGTTCAGGATGGCCACTCGGGGTTTTTTTCTGTCTTGGAACTAGACTGAGGTTGCTGTACATAAGTAGAGAACATGATGCATTTCACTACAAAAGTACAGACAAAAACAGAAACACATTTGCAAAAGTACTTCACAGACATCATGGAAAACAAAGCTGTAATTGTCATAGGGAGTGGAAAGACAGTGATCAAATATCTTGACATATTAAAAAAGAGCACTTTATGCACACTTTTTGCTTTCTATATTTTTAATCTGCTCTGCCTCCTCTTTTTCTGCCACCTGGACTGTAACCAATTCAAGACAAGAGAAATACGTATTATGACTCAGGATGAACTCTATTCCTACTAATCAACAGTGAATCAGAAAGATACCATTGAAGGAAGAGAGTTCCTTAGTGAGATTTGTGTCTAGTAGGAACAGCACATTTCTGTTCAAGAGAGCCCTTGTACAGAGAGAGATAAGACTTGAGAGCAAGGTTGGCATCTGGCACTAAATCTGCAGTGCAGAAGACAGGAACACCAGCTGCATGGAGCTCCACAGTGCGCAGCCTGGCAGAGCAGTACTTGCTACGCAGATCAGGAAAGGATGGCAACAGCAGAGGCAGTATACAAATAACCCAAGTTGCAGCTGAGACTCTGCTATAATAAAGGCAGAAATCTCTTCGTCTGCCCCAGCCCTGCAAAAACTCAGCATCCAAATCCAAACTAGTCATCTTGATTCTTTCCCTCTTGTCAGTAGTGAGAAACAGACAGTCTGGAAAGTAATTTATCCTTCCTCTTATAGTTACATGCCTTAGGATAACATCACTCACCTTCTGAAAGAAATCTTGAATAGAGGACAGGTTACAGTCTTAACACCTTGCCTGTTTCAGAGATTTTAGCAGTTCCCAATTAAAAATGGCAGCACTGTCACAATGGTGGAAGCATCTGTGAAAACGCTGAAGGAAAACAATATTTTTGGCTGCTGAACCTACTTCCTGTGAACCTACTTCAGGATGCTGCAGGTAATAGAATATAATAGACTCATAGACAATATTATAATAATAGAATCATAGACTCATAGAACAAGCTGAGTTGGAAGGGATGCATAAGGATCATCAAGTCCAACTCCTGGCCCTCCACAGAACCAGCCCAAGAATCACATTACGTGCCTGAGAGTATTGTCCAAACACTTCTTGAACTCTGGTCAATGTGGTGCTGTGACCATTTCCAACACAAACCTTCCCTGACACATCTTCAGGCCATTTCCTCGGGTCCTGTCACTGGTCACAAGAGTGAAGAGATTGGTGTCTGTCCCTCTGCTTTACCTCACGAGGGAGTTGTAACTGCAATGAGGTCAGCCCTCAGTCTCCTCCAGGCTGAACAAACCAAGTGATCTCAGCCACTCCTCATACAGCTTCACCTTCAGACCTTTTACCATCTCCATGGCCCTCCTTTGGATGCTCTCGAATAACTTCATATCCTTATTATACTGTGGCTCCCAAAACTGCACTGAGCATTCAAGGTGAGGCCGCCCCAGCGCAGAGCAGAGGGGACAATCCCCTCCCTTGCCCGGCTGGCCATGCTGTGCCTGATGCCCCCAGGACACGGGTGGCCCTCCAGGCTGCCAGGGCACTGCTGACTCATGATAGTGCAAATGCCAGAATTTTTCAGAGCCTGATCTGTAACTTCGTCCCCTCTGTGAGTAGCCAAAAGGGAGCAGTGCTTACAGTAGGAACAGCAAGCCATTTTTGCCATGAAGCACAAAAGGGTGGGATGACACTTCTCCAGCTAGTTCCAGAAATTAACATTTTCCATTAACAAAGTGGATGATAATACAACAGACACAGCAAATTTGCCGAAGAATTCATTACAGTGGATTACTGTGGTGTGGATTGCACTGCCTCATGATGATCCCTTTGTTAGGTTTAAGCTGCACACCCCTGTATGAGAGGTGTGATCAAATGTTTAATTGTTTTAAATTTTCATCCAAGAATGAAATTGCATACAGATGTAAATATTGCCTTCTGTTTCCAAAAAAGCGTCTAACTCTTAACAGAGGGGGCACATTGCCTCCCCTGCTCTCAGTATGTAGAAGTTGCACTGTAAGGGAATTTCCAGTGAGGTCCTTGTTGCATACACCAGCCATATTTTCTTCTGAGATGTGTCTATTAACCTAGTTTTGCTCCACTGAAGTCAGTGAAATAATTCCAGCTTTTTATTGATGCAGAGGAGTCCAGCATCTGCTGGCTGCAACATTAGCCTTCAGATTGCCTGTTCAAGCAAGTCCCACACCATTAAGCAAGGGGTTTTTTGTACAGAACAAAGTGCACTACAGAGAGGGTGGAGGTGGCTATGCAGTTCAAGCTCAGCACTGCTTTAAGGCCTCTTTGTACTATTGTGTAGGAGATTTAAGGGATAAACAGCTATCCTAAGCCTGCGGCTCTGGATGACTTGGGCTGGGAGACTCAGGAGCCCACGGGATGGCTTTATTGTCCCTTTTCTTATAAAGTGTGTGGGCAAGGAGGGAGCAATCCCCTGTGAGAACAGAGATCCTTCCACAATGTAACCATTCACAAAACTCAGAGCTGCCCTGAATGAAGAGCACAGTTAGCGTCTGGACCATAAAATCCTCTCCAGAGAGTGTAATTCTGTTCTGCTGTGTAACCTAAACCTGCAATATAAATGCAAAGAGAGCAGTTGAGTGCAATTGTGTCTTTACGTAAGTATATATCTGGGTATGGTTGAGGTTTAATGTACCATTGATATAATCACAAATAAGAAGGAAAAACTGGCATCTGGTGACCCCATAATTTCAGAGATGCTGTAATCAGAACAAGACAGGTTATTTGGAGAGCTTCAAAGGATCTTTCCCATTCCAGAATCAGACCTCTTGCTGATATCTTAATTCCTCACCCAAATAATAATGCTGAAGCTTTATTAGTTAATCAATAAGACATGATATAGGGTATGGTTGCCATAAGATAATCATACCCTGGAGCATTTTGAGGCAGGAGCCTTATGCCTCTAATCAGATTGGGTGAGATTATCTTTTGATAACCACACCCTTGGGGATTGGCTCATTTCTATTAGGAGAAAATTTTATTATTGGGGAAAACGTGCATTCCTGCTGTAGAAAAATGAAAATGGTACCTTAGAATTAGCAGTCATTTCTCTCAAGCTGAAAAAAATCAAATTTACATTTGGAATGCTTCAGGGGAATTCCTCACTATCCATCCTATTTCAAGACAAAAATAACTTTGAAACAGGTGGCACGTTTGGGAGTCAGTTTTAGCCTACCACATATATACATAATATAGAAACACACGGGAAAAAATATTCAATGACAGGTTTGCTGTAGAGCTGCAAAACAAAGAAAAGCATTGCCTTGTTTTCTTTAACAACAGCTACAACAACAAGAACAAACCAACCAACCAAGAAAACCCCAAAAACCCGACAATAAACAACCTAGATAATTAGGTGTTGTTTCTGATGTCTTACATGCTACACATCAAATTGCTGTTTATATACATTAGCAGCCTATCTACAGGCATTTTTTGTCTACTGTTTACTGATATGAAATTGCAATGTTGGTAAAAGTTCCATCTAAAGTAAAGAGCACGTTGCACTGAAACAGAAAATAACCTTTTTTGAATACAGTGGTTAGAACTAACAATTGCACTTGGCTGTGTACATTGAAAATGTACTCATACATTCTGTTTTTATAAACAGACTCAGTGTAGACACTGAGATGTTTTGGAAGTGCTTTCTATGAGTGTTCATAAGAAACATTAATGAAAAAAGTCTCAAATTTACTTTTAAATGTGATTGCAAAATGCAATTTTTAGATGTTTATGAACATAGAGCTGTATGAAATGTCTGTGCACTCAATCAATTCATGGTCAGTATTCACGGTCAGTATTCATGACAGAATTCAATGATTTTGCTGAGTAAGAGTAAAATTAATAATAAAACCTTAAATAATAATAATTTCAGGACTTCAGACTTAAGCTAGTATTTTTTTATCACTGGAGCTTGCCTCTGTGTTCCATTCCACCCTGCTCCAAGAGAGTGGGAAAGGAAGGCACAGAGACAGGAAATACTTAGTCCCAGCTTGTCCAAGACACTTATGACAGAGTCAAAAGCTGAATCATTGCCTGAATACAGAGCAAATCTCTACACTATGACTTGATATGGGCCTGAGGGGGCTCAGTCACTAAACTGAGCCCATGTCAGGGGTCTTGTTTATGCAAACTCAGGTGAAAGAGTTCCACTGGTGCAAATACACAAATGACCTTTCCGGTGAACTCCCGAATATGAGCCTTACTGCAGAAAGCAGATAGCACATGAGGTAGGCTGTGACCTTTCAAAGAAGATCCAGGTGATAAGAAGACTTCAAAGCAAAGCAACAGCTCTTTTCACAGCCTATGTTCACAGCCTGCACTCCTGCTGCCACCATGGTATTCTGTGCTCACACTCATCCTCTCTCCTTGTTATGATTTTTCTTAATTTTGTCTGTATTTTGTAGGTGTGTGTGACATTCTTCCATAAAACACAGGAAGATATTTTTAGATCAGGGGGTTTCTTGCCCTGCCCTTCAGGACACACACCTTTTCCGTTTTATTTGCTGCCATTATTCTTGGCTAAACTGTCTGTACAGCAGAATAGCATGAGATTTTGTGATTGCTTTGAAAAGAGAACAAATACTAAAACCATTGCAACTAACTCAGGACATTTTGTTAATCTACCAGGACAACATTTTGTTCCTACATATTTCAACATGCAGCTATTTCAATTATTCTGGTATTTTGGTGTTTGTGAACAGAGAAGGAATCATGGGCTGTGTGATGGTAGCAGGCTCTTTGGCCACAGTGATCATGAAAGGGTTGAGTTTAAAATTTTCAGAGTAACGAGAAAAAGGACCTCATAGTTGCTACCCTGGAATTTAGGAGAGCAAAAGTTAAGCTATTCAGGGAGCTATTCAGTAGAGTACCCTGGGAACCTGTTCTTGAGGGCTTAGGAGTTTATGAATGCTACTCAGTCTTTTAAGAACCCCCTTTTAGACACAGGAGAAGGAAATTCACTGTGTGATAACTCAAGCATGTGCAGCAGAAAACCAGCCTGGTTGAACAGGGAAGTCCTCCTGGAGCTCAAGAGGGAAAGGAAACTATATGATCTCTGGAACCAAGGTCAAGCCTCACAGGAAGGTTACAGAGCTTGCTTTGTATACACAGGCAGACGACATGAAAGCTCGGAGTTGAAACTAGCCTTTTTGTGTCAGGCAACAAAAAGGGTGTTTTTATGTATGTTGATAGCAAAAGGAGGTATAAAGAAAATGTTGGACTGAGACTGGTTGAAGGTGGTCATCTGACTAACAGGAGGAAAAACCAGCAGAGATATTCAAGGCATTTTTTGCCTCAGTCCTCAATAATACTGATTGGGCAACATGGTGCCCTGAGGCAGAAGACCACGAGTGTGGAGACAGTGATTTTCTGTTTCTGGAGACTGATACTGTAAGTGATCAGCTGGATCAGCTGCATGCTCACAGTCTGTGGCATCTGAGGGCATTGGCCCTACAGTATTGAAGGAGATAGAGGATGTTCAGAGGATAGTCAGAACTCCTCTTGATCATCTACCAAAGGTCTTGGGAGCCTGTGGAGGTCCCAGCTGACTGGAAGATATCCAATGTTATTCCATTGCATAAGAAAGGTGTGAGGGAAGACCCAGGAAACTACAAATTTGTTAGTCTAAGGTCAGTACCTGGAAAAAGTATGGAGAAGATCACACTGGCTGCAGTTGAAAGACTTAAAGACACTTAAAAAATAATGCAATTGACAGGAAAAGTCAACACACGTTCACAAAAGGCAAGTCCTGTTTAATTGATTTGATATCCTTCTATAGCAAGGTCACCTGCCTCATGGGTGAAGGAAGGAGGTGGATGTCGTTCTCCTGGATTTAGGAAGGATTAAGGATTCTTAATGGATTAAGTTTGGATTAAAGCTTCTGATACTGCCCTTCACAGCATCCTTCTGGACATCTGTCCAGCTGTGGGATGAGGAGGTTCACAGTGTGCTGGCTGAAGGGCAGAGCTCAGAGGGACGCAGTGACTGGGGCTGCAGCTGGCTGGTGACCAGCCAGCAGTGGTGTTCCTCCGGGTGCGGCTCTAGGGCCTGTTCTGGATGAAGGATTGGAATGCACCATGAGCAAGCTGGCTGATGACTGCAAACTGGACGGTGCTGTTGACGCTCTTGAGGGACAAGAGGCCTTGCAGAGGGCTGGCTTAGAACATTGGGCAGTCACCAATGGCATGACATTTAATAACAACAAATGATGGATTCTGCATCCAGGACGTAAGAGCGATACTGGGCACAAGGATAAAGAGGGAAAGGAGTGGCTTTCGGGCAGCCCAGCAGGAAGGGATCTGAGGGTGCTGGTTGACAGCAGCTCAGTGTGAGCCCTCAGTGTGCAGTGGCAGCCCAGAGGGCAAACGGCATCCCTGGAGCCTCGAGCACGGCACTGCCAGCGACGAGAGGGGAGTATCCCACTGTATTCAGTGCTGTGCAGCCTCACCTGGAGTGCTCAGGGCAGTTCTGCACCCCGCAGTGTAAGAAGGTTGTGAAGGTCCTTGAGTGCATCCAGAGGAGGGCAACAGAGCTGGTGAGAGGGCTGGAAGGCGTGTCCTGTGAGGAACTGCTGAGGACTTTGGGCATCTCTACTTTGTAGAGAAGGAGCTGAGGGGTGACCTGCTTCCTCTCTGCAGCTTCCTGTGGAGGGGAATTGGAGAGTCAAATGTTTCTTCTCCCAGGGATCCAGTGATAGCACACATGGGAATGGTCCCATGGACACACACTTTCCATTGCATCCAAGAACCATAATACCTGCCAAATTATACATTACACTATCGATTAATCATAAACTCTCCATTGCATGTGAGGAGAGGACTGTAATGCCTGGCAAGTTATTTATGACACAGAGGAAGTAGAACAGAAGTTCATCTCCTCCTGAAGAAAGGCCAATATGCACATTGTTACACCATGTGAGTTCAGACAGGCGTATGGGTGACCCTGCTAGGATTCTTCCCACAGATTTGTAGCTTATACGAGGGATCAACAAGGGATCACCTCGCACAGCTGCCCACAGACTGCTCATGGCCCAGGCTTCTGAGACTGCTCTGACTTCTCCACTTCAACACCCACTACTTTCTGAAGCACAAAATGTATAAGATGTAGCACACAGCTCTGTCCTGGCAATATTCCAGAATTGCTGTTATACTAGCTGCTGGTGTTGCAAATGGGCAAGGCTGTAATGGAGCCAACATCCAAGCCATATATTGTCCAGTTAGCTAAATAAATTTGAATTTTAAAAAGCAAATATGGCAAGGGAGGCTTTGACATGAATGCTAAAGTTGCATCTGGCATTTGTTAGTCCTAGGTCTATTATTCTTTTTATTATTCTTACAATGTGAATCTTACTATTAGAGTATTTATTTTTAATGCCTTGTTGACTATAATACCAGAAAAATTAAAATTAACTTGCATTTGTTTGTCACATTGACTGTTCAGATATGGGATTTTTCATTGAAATAATGGAATGTTCCTTAAAATAATTTTTGTCTGTTAGATATATGACACATGGAGTAAATGTTAACATGAGTGTTGAAAGCTAATATTTCTATCTAGACTCAAAAAATATCTAAAACCATAGGGATATGGGAAGAATTAAGAAAAAGTACTGTCTTACAGTTTTGTCCTTAAGTCTCTCTCTGAATTACATGGTGTCAACTTGTATGGGATGTTTCAAACTTCTTAGATGAAAATTTCAGGTAATTTACAGGTAATTTAGTAATTTCAGTAATTATCAGGTAATATGTACCTGTCCCTCTTAAGTATAAACCAAAGTAAATTTTTTCACTAACAGCCACTTGCAAAGTGAAAGCAGACCCATGTCCCCTCCTCTGTTAGGGTCAGCTGCAGCAGCTTGCCCAGGACCATGTCCAGTTGGGTTTTGAGTATCTCCACAGATGGAAACGTCACAACATTTCTGGGAAACCTGTTTCAGTGTTTGACAGAAAAAAGTGTTTTCTTGCATTCAGATAGATTTTCATGTATTTCAGTTTGTGCCCACTGCCTCTTGTGCTGTCATGGAGCACCAAGGAGAAGAGTCATCTCCTTCTTCATTCCCTCCCAATTAGGTACTTGGGCACCTTGCTGAGATACTCCCTGATCCCCTCTGTTCACAGGGACATACAGAGCTATGAAGAACATCCAGGATAGACCCAGGATTAGAAAAGTGAATTTTTCTCTAGCAATTCCCTTAAATTAAAGAAATGCAGCTTTCTTTAGAGCTGCACTCTTCTACCAGCACTTCCCCAGATTTTTTTATTTAGAGGGGAAAGACTAGACAATTGAGCTTTGAGTATGTAGTTTTCAGAATGCACTGTGTTTCTCAATTTTAAAAGCATTTTCAGAGCACAGAGGTCTGCCATAAGCTGTATGTGAAGATGAAAAGATTGGCTTGTCTCGAATCCAGTCATTCTCAGCAGCTATTCTGGACAGCTGGTCAAGAAGTGGCAGTGGTTTCTGATAGAGAAATACAAGTGTGTTAGTAACTGGAGCAGACCAGCACCCTTTCATTTCATGGGCAAATGCTGGGTAAAGGAGAGAATTTGTCAGCTCGTTTTCTATTGTGTGGTGGTTTGAAAACAAACCAGGGGAAGACACCAAGTCAGAATAACAATTTAACAGGAAAATTTAAAAAAAAGGCAGAAAACAGTGGTTTGAACTGACAGAGTCAGGATACAAGCTGACACCCTGTCGGTCAGGGTGTTGGTAGCAGTCCGATTAGATAGCTGCAGTCCTCCTGGAATGATGGCTCTATTGAAGCAGTGATCCTGTAGAAAGAGTCTGGTCTTCCCCTGAAGGTCGAGGGGTAGCTCTCGTCCTCTGGAAATCCAGTGGGAAAGGCTGCCTGTGGTGTTCGAAATCTTGGCTTATATCCAGGATGGGATGCTTGGTTTTTTCCCTCTGGGCGGAGCATCTCACAATGGGATGATGTAATTTTGTCAGTCAGGCAGTGAGACTAGATGGCCCATTAATAGAAGATAGTCCGGAGGGAGTTTATCCGTGAGCCATGGGGCAAGGCCCTGATGGGCCATTAACAGGAGATAGACCGGAGGGAGGAGGCAAGGAACACCAGCCCACCTGGTTTCAACAGCTCATGGAGATGGTAATAGAACACACTGCAACCCAGGGCATATTGATAGAGAAAACTGATATTAAAGAGAAGGTTCTGATCCAAATGGATTTAAATGTCCAAATGAATTTAAAAATACAAAATCACTAAGACTGAAATGAGAATAGAGAATAATTGTGACAGCTAAAAACTAAGGAAGCCAAAGCAAAATAGTCAGTTCTGCTGTTTGACATCTGTGTCCTACACACTCCAGAGTATACTGGTTGGACACATCTGGTTGGCCACTGAAAACAAGAAGTATCTTAGAAACTTTCTATTGAAGAGGGGTTCTTTTGTGTTTGGTTTTTTGGGGGGGGTTTTGTGTGTGTTGTTTGGGATTTTTCTTGTTGTTTGTTTGTTTATTTGTTTGTGTGATTGTTTCATTTTGTTTTGGATTTTTTTGTTAAAAACTTTCTGTGCAGGGGGGAAAAGTCAAAAGAGTTAGATTCTCCAACACAAGTAAGTAGACTGGAATGCAGGGTGGTGGCCAGTCTTGTCCCTGAGAGGGAAGATCATGAGCAATAATATTTTCTTACCTTCCTACATTTTTAAACGAAGATTTTCATTATGTTTGAATGCCCCCCTTTCTCAGTGTACACAAGATTTGTAAACACTTTTCACGCAGTCACTACTAATTTGCCTTTTATGTTAAGATGAAAACCGGGATGATAATTTTGCTCACAATCCTTTCCAGTAGCCCTCCCCAGTGCACAAAAACCCAACCTGCTGCAGTCAGTGGCAAAGCTATGCTGACCTGAATTGCCAGGATTTTGCTCAGTCACTCTTAAACACTTCATGGCAGATATCCAATATCTTACTGTAAACTCTACAAGCACACACTTTGCAACTTGTTAACAACTTAATGTTTTTGCTCTCAGAGGAGCATATCATCAATCATTGCCCCAAGACCAGTAGAATCACACACTGTAATCATTAATTTTAAACCTGTAAAATACAGAATGCCTTTGTCCTAGTGAAATGGACACACAGCTAGTAACCCAAGGGAAAGAACGTGGTGGTTCTCCTCTCTTGGCACTCCTTGGTCATTTCTGTGTTTGCCATTACCAGGACTGGAGTAATTATTTAGGAATCCAGAACAGCACTTGTCATTGTTTGCTCTTCATTACAATGTAGTGTGTATTTTCCACAAAATTAAAAACAAAACACAAAACCAGTAAAAAATTTAGGAGAGAACTATCACTCAGAATAAAGATGGGCTTCCAGTTCAGCTGTGATCACCAAAGATTTCATCTACATTTCCAGCTGCATCTGCAGGGTTTAGGTCAGGCATTTTCACAGAAAGGAACTATTTCTTGGATGGTAGGATTCAAGGCCCCGCAGAGCTGTGAATACACTAACTGTGGCCCACAAAATTGTGAACAGAATAAAACCCCTCATCACTTATGATTGACAGGAAGGAGCTGAGTTCACTTGTTTCAGATAGAAGGGCACTAAATCTGACTTCACTTTTAAAAAGTGTTGTCCTATAAAGTATAATTTAGTCAACTATGGGCATACTTTGAAGCCTCATTTAAAACCCAATCCTCATCCCCAGTGCTATTTTTAGATAACCAAACAAAGACTTCTTAGCATATTAGTAAAAGTATGGCACTCTAGTATGTGAAATGTGACTCTAAAATCTTTCCACCTGAGGCTGGTTATTCATGTACTCCACCTGACAATGAACCAGTTATTTATAATGAAATCATATGTCATACTTTGTAACTGAAAATTTGCAGGAAAGGCAAATACTTCCTTCTAAAAACTTCTTGCCTCTCCCCTTAAAATTGTGGAAGGTTGAAATACTAGGGATAAATTGCGTTCCATTTGGTCGATACCCAGAGTTTCCCCTCATTCAACCAGCTCAGTGGACAGCCTGGACCTACTGATGTTTTCATTTTTCTCTGATGTCCTTGGGAACCAAAATCAGAAAAAGTAAATGTCTTGAAAGAAAGAATTCATTTGAGACTGATATAATGCATCAAATCCCTGTATTAGCCTAACGGGCTGTTGAAGTAACTGGGAAAATTTAAGCACTGATTTAAACAAGATTTGCTGAAGCAGGGTTTCAAGCAGAAGAGCTTGATCCAGAGAACACCCTTGATCTCTGCTCTCATCTTTTCTGCCTGCTATCTCTTGCAGCCTTAGTTAGATGAATTTGAGCAATCAGAATCAGATATAGGCATGACTGAGCTGTTTTAAGTCCCTTTCTGTGATGCCACCCTTCATCCACACAGTGTTCATTTTATAAGTTAGTCTCACAGCCTCTGGGCTTTAGAATCCTATAAGCACTACCTAAGTCCCATCAGATCAGGCTACAGAGTCACCACGAGACCTAGAAACTCATGGAGTAACATGTAAACCCTGCTCAGTAAATGTTCTCCAAGCACACCTAACTGAAGCTGACAGAATGAGATCCTTCACTAAATGCAATTGCGTTTGTTATCCTTTTCAGACTGCTCTGTTAATCCTTTTCAGGCACTGCTCCTGGTGGCACAGGTAACTCACGTATCCCGTCTCAGGCCTAGTGCTTATCTGAAGTGGAAAAACCAAGTTCAGATACCTCTTTAGCCACAGCGAGTCCACAAATCTTCCTTCACAGAAGACAGTATAAATGCTCAGGACACAGGCTGTGAAGGAAAGAAGCAAGTTTTACTGGACAGCAGAGTAGCAAGTAAAGGGCATGATTCTACAGTGGGTCGCAGGTCTTGTCCTGGGAAAAAAGTCAGAACTGGCCTTGTGCTTCACCTCCAACTACAAACTCCAAACACATTTGGAGAGGAAGGAGTGAAACAAGCCTACATGCTGTGTTAATTTGAAGGCCCACAATACTCACAATATTCTCACTATGATTCTTCGTAAATATTATGCCTTCATCACCACAGCCTCCTAAATGGCTTCTGTACCAGAGAATTTCTAGCTGGCTTTCAGTTTCTGGGATATGTGTGTTGCATTCACAAACATGGCTCTGCCTAATTTCATGCCAGAAGGTATACAAAACCCATACACAGGGAATAGATTATGTTGTAAAAGGGGGTAAGAGTTAAAGGCAAGCCAAGGCAGCAGTAAAAATGAGGGCTGCAGATGCCTTTGTTGTTCTAGGAAAGCACAGAGACAATGTGCCAGCTCTAAAGATCTTTGCTCTGACTTAGCAGCACAGAACAGAAATTTAAAAAAACCAGAGAGCATCTTTGGTGAGGAAGCACAAGCTGCCATCATTCATGATAGGATGAAATGTTAAAGATGGATTTAATTGTAATAAAGAAGAATACACTGGACATGCCAAGTAGGAAACAGAGGTAAGAAAGATGAAAGTTACATTCCCCCACTCTATGTGTTCATCTGAGCGTAGCTGCTAACCAGAATCAAGGGCAAAATATCATGGAAGACTGCAGGTACTTGGGAACATACAAAGGATAAAAGCTTGGAGATTTACGATAAGAAAATTATTGTGGTTAAATTAAACTCTTCTGAAGGCCATATTTTTAACCATTACACTGTAAATAAAACAACAGGTGCAAATAGTTTTAGGGACAGAATGAGTCATAAAGCATGTGGGAGATGGCAGGGTCTGGCATGAGCATTACTGCACTAGGAACGTAGCTGGGAGGCAGGAGGCAGCAGATCTATTTCAGACTGTGCCACTGGCTTGTTTCTGAGTGAATCACAAAGATTCAAATACTCAAGAGCAGCTTCTAATTCCAGATGCTTTGCTTTAGACACTGAGTCTCTTTTCAAAAGTGCTGGACACCTGCAGTTCTCTCTGTAATCAGATGGGATATTCTCTGGATGAAGTCATGAATATCTCAAGCCAAGTTCTGAACAGCTAAGAGTGAGGTTTCATGTTATGGCAAAAATGATCAGCCAGCAAACTTCTGGTATAAGAGCTGCTCTGCTCCCAGCTGATTCTCCCATGAGCTGCTTTTGCTTTTCTTGGGATAGGTCTGACCTCATAGAGCCAGGGGCTAAATTGGCAGAAATATTTGCTTGTGGGGGTTTACATACCTTCTGGATTAGCTCCTTGAGACAGCCTCCTATGTGGCCTCACAAGCATCAGAGGGGTGCAGGGAAGCATGGAGGCAGTAAGAAATTAGGATTCCCTCTGAGGAAGTCACATTTTGAGGCTAATTTGAACACATGTCTTGTCCTCACAATTCATTTGTTTCAATCTCACAATTTGTAAAATGGAGATGAATACAGGTTATTGTAAGACCACACTAATGGGAGTAAGAATGAGGAAGCACAAAGACTAAGAGCAACTCCAAATAAACACAAATCTTAAGTACAAAGTTCTTATTCTCATGTTTCTTCACAACTGTATCTGCTGTGTTCCTTTCATAGAATCACTCAAGTTGGAAAAGACCTCTAAGATCACCAAGTCATTCTCACATCTATCATTAATGCTCTTGAACATATATATTTGTTTCAAATCAAAATTAATTGAAATATGGTGGCTGTATAGTAGTTTCAATCAGCCTGTATGTTGAAACTGATCCTATCACTTTTAGTTTCACTTCATCTGTGCTGCTGTTTCTTACACCCTGAAACTCCTCAATCAGTGCTTATTATCAGAGCCTGACAGGAGGTGCTGCTTCCAATTCATCAGCTGGGAGGAAAGGGCTTGCAGCAGGATCACTGCTGGTTTGCCAATGCCTCTCCCCAAGCCAGCCTTCGAGAGGGATTACTGCTTCAAATACTCAATTAGTGAAATCTTGGCTCTGCTGAAGAAGGCAGTGGGATCTTCGCCACTTGCATGTAGCGAAGCCAAGATTTCATCCACTCCATGTATGCAGTTGCAGTGCACTGAGGCTCAGGATTTTCTTGTTCCCTGCTTCTAAGTTACTCTGGAGCTGTTGCAGTTATAGACCACCCATTATCTCATCATGGCAGCCCCCCCAGAGACATATGTCAGCATGGCTATGAGAAAAGGAGGGTAGATGTTGAACATGAAATCATAATTAGAGCTAACGGGGTTGAAAGGTACGATGGGGAGTTTAGGAGTTTTTTCCATAAATTTCAGACTGAAAGAGTACCTGGAGAAGAGCACAGGAAGCACCAAGCCACATTTGTGAGCAATTAATCATTAAAAAATCCACAAGAACTTAGCTTTTACTTTCCACATGAGTAGGTAGTCTCATTGTGCAGCTCAGCAATAACAGCAGCAGCAGTAACCAGTTCAGTGATACTCGTTTTGATTCCTGTTGCAGCTATTTTATAAGCTGATTTATTGACTGGAACACAAAGTATGGCCAACAACTAAAAGTCAGTGATATGTGGTTATATTCCCATAATGTTCCTATAGCCTGTTAATGTGGAAAAAATATGATGCCTACTCCAAAAAAAACATATGCCATTATCCTCAAAATTATGCTTTATTTATAACTGATGATACATGGCTATTATTAAAGATTAATATCTAAATATTATTCTGAAGTTTGATAATGTTAGGTACCAGCACATTAGGGCTTCCTTAGGACCATCTAGCTGAAATCACAGCAATTATTTGTATACTGAGTACAGTACATTCAGTAAGAACGACCTTCATCACCTGCAAGTGGCCTGCAACTGGCCTGCATCAGTAACACACATCTAGAATTATGCCTCATCAAAAAAAAAAAAAAAANGCCGAAAACTTAAATTGACAAAGTAGTAGGACTGTGGGAGCAGAACAAGCAGTTTCCTATAGGCACAGAAAGAGGGCAGCTTGTGCTGTGAAGCATTATCCTGTAAACAGAAGTACAGTATGTTATAAAATAAACATGGGGGGGGAAAAACCAAACCCTAACAGGTTGTTTTCTTTGTGTGCTCACTGCTGGATTCACAATTATATTTTTGTGCATGGAAAATACTTTATAAAAAGTACAAACAATCTCAGATTTTTTTTTTATACTTCCTGTTCAGTATGACTTAAAAATAAAAGTCATAGAAAAAGGCTACAATATAGTATTTCTCTTAAAAACAGGGGAAAAAATTCCTGCAACACTTCTGTTTGCAGCTGGTTTGTTACACTTCAGCAATGAAATAAAAACTACTTACTACCTGTAATACACACGTGGTCTGTAGAAATTGGCATCATCCCTTTGGCTAAATTTCAAACAACTAATTTTATAATTCCTTAGCCATTTACTCAACACTTGGAAATGTCATTCTGTGGACAAAGTAGACTATGCTACATGTCAGCGGCACTAAGCAAACAGCCATTCAAAGCAAATATTGACAGAACCTCAGTGCAGGAAAAGATGTCCATTTGCATTGCTTAATTTTCTTTAAAATGATGAAGTATTACACCTGTGAACACAGGAAGACATCTATATCCATTAACATACCCAAGTTTAAACCAGATTAGGTCCCAAAATGGAGGTCCATAGTGCCAATTCATCCAGTACCTACAGAAATTAATAGAAGTCCTTCCACTGACTTCTAAGTGCACTGAATCACGCAGTTAGTCACCACTGCATGAGTTTAAATCTACTTATAGATGGGTAGTTTCTTCTTATAAATACATATGCTCATATTTTAGTCACTACTGTGGAATCCTTTTACAAATGTTACCTTATGCTCAACAGAAAATAGGGATTCATCTGTTTAAAGGAAACATTTTGCGTGTCCAAAAAATGTAAATTAGAAAAGTTTCTGTATGCATAAAGAAAGATGTTAGTTTTAAAGGATTGTCATATAATTATTTCCTAACTTTCTACCTCCATGTTAGGAAAGAGGACTGCACTCAAGTTTAACGGCTCCAATGCTAGTTTTATTCTGGTATGGAACAATAGAAGGAAAGTCAATTTCTTTTTTATTCTCTTATGAATAGTCAAGTACATTGGACAACAAAACAAAAATTGATCATGGTTTGCTAACAAAGGTGAGAGCTGTCCATGAAATCCAAGGGTGTCCTTTCCCAGGCAACGTCCACTGCATTTTAGATGTTTATCAGTGCAAATAACAAATAAAGTGAAAAAGAAAATAGTTCCTTTTAAAGCCAAAAAAATCATGTACTTTTGTCATATAAGCATTTTATACACCGGGAACAAGAATAACTTATAGCAACATCTCCCTGGGCTACCTCAAGGATATTCTGAGACAAGCTGCTGACTTCCAAAAAGAAGAGGACTTGAGCACCTACAGGAATACTTAAAAAGTATAATATTATTTTCAGAAATACTTTCTTCATGTGTGGCATAGCAGTTTGCATGGCCAGGTTCTGAACCTATGTATTTCCATCGTTTTGGACAAGAGGCTGAATGAGAAGGTAGAGGGCACAAGATTCCAGAGAGATTCTCAAAAACATTGCCAGTTTACACACAAAGGTACTTTTGAATGGTACGGTGCTTACAGCAAGCATAAAGTTTCACAAGAACCACACACACTTTCTTTGAAATAAACATAGGAAAAGTGAGAGCAAGCCCAAGCAAGATGACCCTGTGCAGCCCAGCTTGAAGCACAGGGTCATGCAGTACTTTTGAACTCTTCCGTAGCTGACGACAGCACACATGCCCCGCCCTGAGGAGGGAGGCTGTGAGAGGCCTGAGTAACTAGTCTGGGACCTGGGAAGGTGTTATACTGACAGAGAAAGAATAGTAAGGAAAAAAATTGGACAGGCACCCTGATGTTCCTTTAGCTGGTGACATTCTTTCCACGTGCTTTTCTTTATGGGTATGCATGAGAGCACAAAATCCCACCTCCACATCATATGACTCCAAGGGGATTCTGTTGTCAGGGTGCTGCAGCATTTTTCCCCTAATTTTATTGTTGCTTGGGATGGCACTGGCTTCAGAGACCAGACTACTCTCCTTTTTCTGATGTGCAATAATTCATGTTTATATAGAGACTTATACACACAATGTTGGCATTAATAAAACTGTTTTTATTATAACTAAGATTATTTTTTATATCATAGATTTTTCTTTTCTTATTGGTATTTTTTCCCTATGAACAAACAGGTTAACCAAGTACTCATGTTAAAAATTGATTCTCTAGTTTCTGCCATATGATCTCAACACAAACACTTTTAATTTCCAGATACAATGAAAAGAACCTCGTGTGTACTTATAAAGGCTCTCCTGCATGTTTCTTTCTGGTTTACAAATTTCCTTCAAAGCTGTTTAGTCAATACCAAGTAGTTAATCATAAAATCCAATAAGCAGAGTATCACTCTGGAAAGTGGCAGGCAAAGAAAATATAAAAATCTGTACTGAAACACAAAACATAGAAACATAAAGTTGTGTTTATTTCTGGTGACAAGGAGAGAATCTTTTTTACTAAATGTTTAATGTTGTGTGAGAAGCAAGCCTGCTCTAGTAGTGAAAATTATATAGTGCAGATCCATTTTACATTGGAGGAAAAACATCTACTGAATGCCGTTCTCTTGGTTGTGAGGACTGCTGTGCTAGATTTTTAAGATTTTTAGGCTGTCTGGTTTGAAGAGTATGAAGCACCCACCTGATGCACCTACGTGTTCTTCCAGAGTAATGAAGGGGAGTCACATAATTTTGTGTGAGAGGACTGTTACGTTAAAGCCTGACAAGTAGGAGGAGAGGAGCAGTACATACATTTAGGATTATCTGACTTGTAAATTCATAGTAAGTTGTTTATTGATGATCTACTCATATGACATTCCTTTAGCACTACACAAACAAGAAGGTATTTCCGGAGTTACAGTTAATTCTTTCCCAAACTGAATGTTTCCAAATTTCGCCCTTAAACTGTCATTTCTTTCTAGCAGCTGTAATGAGGTATGAGGGCTCAATTGTAGCAGGTAGGCAAGATGAATCCCTACACCAATACTTGTTAGAAACACAGCTGAATTAGAAGCACAGAAGAAAAATCCAGTGCATGAGGTAGGGGAAAAGTTATCTGTATGAATGGGATCTGACTCAGGATGGGGATGGGATGGAACAGCATCAGGGACAGAATCTTGCTGTCTCTGGAAGGTCCACCCTCAGCTGAAGGGATACAAAGCCACCAGCTTGAGAGAGGAGCCCATACAGACAAAAGTGATCTCTCAGAGGACAGCTGTTTTCTGGCCTAGCACCAAAATGCAAGTGATTCTTCTTCAGCCTATAATGCTGTACAGAAGAAGGCGTTGTGAACTTCCACTTCAGCAGCCTTCTCTGACCTCCTCAATATCATTGGCAGCATCACCCATTTGCTTGGAAGAGATGAAAATGCAGGTGGCAGATATTATGATGCTTAGCAGAGCCAATTCAAGTGGGAGCCTCTGGGAGCTTTTCAGGCTGGATTACACAAAAGACTTACTGGGTGACACTACAACCTAGATCTGTTCTAAGGATGGGCAACTGTTGGAGTCAGGTTTTGCTGACGTGCCCTAAAGTCTAGAGATGTCCCATGGGCCACCATCTGAAAATCTTGCTTTACAGCACAATTGCTCTTTATTATTCTTGCTATCTAAGAGACTCATACCTATCTCATCCCCTAAAGGACTGGATACAGAAGACCTGATGTGTTTCTGTTGTATGACAGAGGAATTCTGTGGCTGGGTTACTGATAATGTAGTTTGATATTACTGCCAAACAAATTTAAGAGTCAGCTGCTACCAAAACTGGCAATTCTTCCCCCCGCTACTTGCTCTTCATGCCCTGGCATGTGGAAAGGTGTGTGTTGGAGAAACCTCTCTGGCTCAAGGAAGGAGAAGCAGTGGCGCGTGCATGGGGGAATGCTAGCACGTAGGTCCTGCCCTTCACCTGGGCCAGCATTTGTCAATATAGCAGCAAAATGTGTTAGAAAGCTAGCCTGTCATAAAAAATAAGTTTATTTGAACATTCCTCAGAGGACTGAAAAGCCATGACAGTTTCAAATTTCTTAGCATTCAACACAAAACTGAGCTTTGTTGCCTTTAATTCACTTTGGAAGCAGAAAATGTAAATAGAAATTTACACAATGTGTGTGTCTGCAAACAGACTAATTCCTATACTTATCCCACTTTATTTCATACTGACAGTCACAAATTGATGAGTTCCAAGTATCCAGCTATTTTGTTGGTAAAAATCTGATGGCAATCTAACCTAGGAAAGGAGATCTTTTAGCTTGCACCAAGGATTTTACAATAAAAATACTTGAACTAGCTGGTAATAGTTGCACATGGTCTTTCATATGGAAGAATACACAGCTAATAAAAACATAAAAAACAAAATAGCACATGCTTCCTCAAAATTAACCTAAATAAAAACTGTCCCAAAATACACTCTTCTCAATTCCTGCTTTAGGCAAAGTGTAATTGCCCTAAACTAATGTAATTATTTGTTTCAGAAAAAGTTTCTGAAAAAAATAGAAATTCTACGTTCTAATTATAACTCTTAGGAAAGGCTGCAAGGTGTAAGAAATTAGATATTTCAATCAATTCCACAAAGAAGACTGTGCCTTCCACAGTCTCTGAATACATCTGCAGTAGTGGACCAAAGTATAGGGCAAACACTCGGCCCTTATCACTGCATCATGTGTTCTAGAATAAATCTCAGTCAAATAATAGGAAAAATCATGGTCCCTCTCAGATGGACACTTCATATTCTTACTCCTATTCTATTTCATTTAGAGTTCTCCTCTTTCAATATCTAAACAATGACTTTAATTAGCTGTGTTTAATAAGCAGAAAACATTTTATTATATATACATTCTCTGTGAAGATGTAGTTCTGTTTGAAGAGAAAAGTCTTTTGACCTTCAGAATTAGGACTGCTAATCAATACTGAGAAAAAGGAATTACACATCCCTTATTTCCTTCTTTATATTTCTTGTATGTTTTCACTAGGTGTGTTAGATAGATGTGGCCCAAAAGTAGAGCCCCAAATCTGACACTTCCAAAACTACTTGGGAGTTCAGGAGTAACAGAGTACTCCTCAACTGAGGCCCTAAGCTCTGGGATCTGATTCCCTCTCTGGTCTATTAGTCCCTGGATTTAGAAACATTGAAGGTATGCTACTTAGTTCCTCTTGTCTTGCAGGCGTTCAAAGAGGATGAGGCCTGAGAGATGGAAGGGCTGGAAACAATGAAGACCAGTGAAGGTGGGATTTCATAACTGGTCCCCAGAGTGTCTTTGGTTTTTGTGGAAGAATATGTAAATTGTACCATCAAAAATGGGAAATTCTGATGAACTGAAGTATTCACTGAAACCCTGTTGGCTGTCACCAGGCTAAATGCTGACAGGTGCTTAGATCTGTGGGTCACTGCTTTCCACAGCAAAGATAGCATGAAGAAACCACACAGTATAACTGAGTCCCAAATAAACGCATTTGCTAAATAATACACAAATATGCCAGATACAGCTAGGGGCATGCTGCTGCTCTGACTGGTTTCTGACAGCTTCTCTAAGCTATTAGCACTGTAAGCACTAAACTATGTTACTAAAAGGCTCACGAGTGATTTAAAGAGACACTAGTATATCCTTATATACTACAAAATCAAATTGGTGCTGCAGAAATAAAATCAATAAATAAAAATGAATGTAGACCGTAAAAAGAAAGCATTCCACTATGTTGTCCTTTTTTTTTGTTTTACGAGAAAAAGTTACATGCAATTTTTGAAGGAATTTTGATCAATTAGAATATCATTCTCAAATATCACAAATTAGAACTGAGAAAAATTCAGACAATAATGTTAAAATAAAACTGAAGTGGTTTGGAAGCTGAAGTGGTCTGAGCTGTATCTAGTGTCAGCGGTCTGTGAGGTAATTTAGTGCATTGTATTTATATTCTAATGGTTAACCAGGCAAGTAATAAATAATTACATACAGTTTTTCCCTCCAAACCAAAATCAAAACAATAAAAACCTTCAATATAAATGCAATATTACTAACTACAAAGACAGATGTATCCACATTTTGGCTCCTTTATATAATCCAAACAAAATACAAAAGCATTAAAGAAGATAGAAATGTAGGTAGGACTAGGTCCCTCTTAAATAAACTTCGGTCTAACTGAGAATTGTGCTTATAGAATTAAATTTCCTCTTATTTTACCACTTTCTGCACAGACATTAAATCTATTCCCTCTGGTGTTCACAAAGGATAATTGTGAGTGCCTTAAAAATAGCAGTGGTAGACATTACTATTAATGTAATGTTCTTTTATATGGCATGCTCATACAATACACATCCCCAAATATAGTGTGATAGAACACTATTCTGTTTAGATATATATGTTTAGATATATATATGTGCACATTATATATGAACATATATGCATTTAGTTACATATTTGCATGGCTCATTACAGACAACAGTGCAGCTCAGTTTTGATTGTGGTATGCTACGTCTTGGTATCTGAAGTTTTGGGATTATGCAATTCAATACCTTATTAGGGTGTAAAAGTGAAAAATGAGAGAAGACACATCTATGAAAATAAGTTTGACATTTCCTACTTTGTACATTACTAAAATTAGAGCTTTAATAACACACCAGCACATACCATTTTATAGCATTCTCACTACAGACTTCCCCAGTTAGGAAAGAAGTGGGGCCATGGGAGAACTCCTGGCTAAGGTACAATCAAAGAAGTTTCTGTACTGAACACCAATTATGTAAGAACTGCAACCAAGATCAAAGTGCAACCTGCCTACAAGAAAACGTTTCAGAGATGGTGAATGAAGTGATGCATCCTAAAGCAGAAGGCAAATGTCAGAACCTCATGTACTTTCCATACTTACTGACCACAGTACTGAACTAGCCAACTTCTCAAAAAACCAAAGGCCAGATAATAAAAAATTAGTTTTAAGTGAACACCAAACTTATGCCATTTCATGAAATCACTTGTTACATTTGCATTTACTCTGTTGAGTTCAATAGATTTTTTTGTTTTTTCAATAGATTTTTTTCAATAGACTTTTGCACAGCCTATAGTTGATTGAAAGTCACAGTCTTTTAAAAGTTGTTTCCAGTGAACAGACTGGAATCAGGACTGAAGATTTCTGAAAAAAAAAAATCAGAATTGATTGTGCATCGATTATCAGCACCTCTTAGGAAGGATTGTTGATTTCTCCCCAAAGGGCAAATATCAAGTAGGGCCCCAAGTTCTGCCACATGGCAGCAAAGTGGTGATATTTAACTTACACAATTTTTTCTACCTATGATTTATGGGAATATTGATATAGGCATTTCCTATGAAGGAATCAACAAACCCACCATTGTGGCATCCCAATCCTCAGTTCCAAGCTGTTTTATACTTCTCTGGCACCACCAGAATATTAAAGAAAGAAAATATTATCTGAAAATATTTCCTCATTAGTCAGCCACTGCCAGCATTAAGGGATCTAATCTGAATCCCTGGTACAGGGGATTGGGACACAACTAATCTGTACTTTTTGAGGAAAGTGCAGTGCAAGGAAGAAGTCCTCCTACATGTTCTACCTGTCTTGGTTATGTGCATCTGTTTTAATTTATTGGCTCCCTGAGGCACAGGCATTTTGTAAAGCACTTGCCCAACATAGAATTCAGCAATCATCTCTAAGCAATTCACACAGCCCTCTCCTCTGCCTTCAACTTCTTTTTTATGCAGGTTCTCCTGTGGTATAAAATGAAGCTGCAGCTTCCAAAAAAGCCCAACAATTCAGTGCCTGCCACTCCTAGACTGATGGAAGCAATGATTTTGTGAGTATACAATTTGCATCATGCTCCTCAATGTCATTTTTGTGAGTTTGACTCTCTTTCCAATCAAGTCAACAGGAAATTCAACACCAACACGAGCAAGGCAGAACTGGACTAAGAGTCATGAATATCCTTCATCTGACCAGTGAGTCTGAGGGCTGATCTTTCCACTGCTTGGAGCAGTTCGTGGGAACCATGAGAATCCACATTTCTGTTCTCTGTTCCGAAACAGAGAGAGCAAAATTTCCCGTAGAAATGTTTGAGCAATTAAATAAACACAATAAGCAGGGAGAAGTTAAACTTCAGGACTGAGTATAAATAAACTTGATTGGTTCAAAATGTTTTAAGAATGAAAACTAGGGGCCATGCTTCTCCCTCTCTTGAAAAGGACTGTGACTAATGTGAAAAATGCTTTTAACTCAGAGCAGGAAAAAGTGTGCCTTCTGATTTTTGGAGTATTTCCTTGGTATTTCTGATGAAATGAAAGCTCTCCTTGGAGAAAACACATTGCCTCCTATAATGCATGCCTGATGGGAGCAGGGAAGAAAAGGCTTCCCTTTCAGAAGCAAATTAGAGGAAAAAGCATAAAATTTAAGGACAGAAATGAAGCAAAACTTTGAATGTAAAAATAGTCCTAGTCATGCAGGTGTTTCTTTGTTAATCACAGTTTACTGGCAAGTCTCAGAATCAAGGACATTGTGTCATATTAGGCTGAGGGAGTCTTGAAATGTGAGAGCAGGTAATTCAGTATCCACACGATACAAAAGGCTAGGCTGAATCATAGTCTTCAAACACATTATGAAACACTTCCATTCAAAAAGGATGTCATAGCCCTTGGCTTTCTCTGGCAAACATTATATAATGTGTACAATAACAGAACAAACAACTTGGAGAGGCGTGACACAGAGCATGAACACCTACCTCATCATCCAAGCTAGATGAAAGACATCATTGTTGGGAAATAAAATGAAACAGACTCACAAAAAAGTCCTGTCTCTTAATCTGGAGGATCATTACACAATGTAACATACTATTGACTAAGACTGTTTCAAAAGCAATAGTGATAAAATCATATTTTCTAATTGGAAATAAAAACTATGTATAGGAGATAAAAATTTTCTTTAGGTGCCACCATCAGCAGGCACTGTTGTCACTAGGAGCACTGGTTTCAATTTGATAGAATATTCACTAAATATGTAATATATGAAATCCCCTGTGGCCACCTAGTCCACATGCTGTTTGATTCTGGATATGAGATTTCTTTGAACCAGCTTTTCTGTAGAATCATTCTTTCCCTGTAAAAGGGTCCTTTTGATATATGTAAACCTGTCCTATCCTTTACTAAATAAGTGTACACACATACTAGGCCATAAACAAGGCTCTTCACTCGTTGTAGATAATAAATATTTACTAAATATTTCAACACTTCCTGGACCAATTCTTTCATTAGAAGAAAATATAATCAAACCTCATAGTTATCCTTAACTCTGCTGGCTATAAGCTCATCTGCTTCCTTGTGTTATCACCTTTCTGTAATTCTTACCTTCTGCTTTAGAATAAGAATTCATTCTTAGTTTTCCCTTTCTTGATATATGTTATTTCTGAAAGAGTGGCTTTAATTTTCTCCCTAAATGGGTTTTTTTTAGACTGTATCATCTAATTTTTGACTTTGCGGCATCTAGTAAAACATCTTTAAAAATTTCTAATATCATTCATACTTTCTTCTTTTTAACAAGTTATTTAGCTTTTAATTACTGTCCTGGGGTGATGTTATAAGGCTTCTTTATTCCTTAACCATCTGCTCAGTGCCCAAAGGCTCTGTATCTGTAAGATGGACCCGGGGAGCGGGGCCGGAGCCGCGGGACCCAGGTTGGGGTCGGTTCAGCGGAGCGGCCCAAGGGCTCTGGGCCCCCAGGGGCTCAACAGTGCTCAGGAGGGAGTGTGCTGGGAGTGCTGTGCTGCTGCTTTGGTGGTTTTTTTTCCTTTATTCCCATTAGTTAAGAAAAGTTTTGTTCTTCTTCCTTCCCTCCCCCCGGCCTTCCTGCCCCCCTTCCCTTCTCTCCGGCCCGGGGGGCCTGCGGGTTGGCCCCGGCGGGCCCACGGGCGGCCCCGGCTGGTCCGAGCCCCGAGGAACGTGGAGCCGTCTCGCCTGCTGGGAGGAGGAGAATCAGCGCCAGAGGACCGCCAGGTTTTCCTTCCACCTGCCCTGCTCCGGGCTGCTGCGAGGACCTCTCCTTCACCTTTCCCTTCCCCTTCCCGGCGACTGGGGGGGTCTAGTTGTCAGCCTGTGTGTTCCTTCCCTCCTCCGGGCATTTGTTGTATTTTGAGTTTTTTTCCTGTTCTGTCCTGTTTTGTTTTCTGTAAATAAACAATTTGGATTTTTTTCCACTTTCACTTGCTGTCATTAATTTGCCTCATTGGCAGAGGAAAGGGGGAAGCCCATTCCCTTTGGAGGAGGCGCTCATTCCAGAGCGTTTCCTCCTAAATTTGTCTCCAAAACCATGACAATTAGTTACAGCATTTTTTAATGAGAGAAGAAGATATTAATCACAATTTAGGAAAGATACATATTACCAAACACAATTTTTTTAAACAAAAGAAATTCTGTAAGCAAAAGAAATTGCTTAAAAATAGGGCTCATTGCAGGTAAAGCAATGGTAGGTGGCAACATTTAGTGATGAAAAATAAAGTTAAAATTTTCCTAGTTGAATGGATTAACCTTGATAATCTGTGTTTTTTAATTTTCTTTATTAATAATTCTGGCATAAAAAGTAAAGTTTTGATGACAAAATTTGGTATCTAGTGTGGATGCCAAAAGCTGAGCTGCAGAGAGATTTTCCAGCTTTCTGCCTCTGTCTGTGAGGAAGCCTTTACTTTCTCACGGACACTGGCTGAAAGGCAATTAAGAGTTTCTGTAAACTATCTTCCTTATCTTGCAGGTGCAGGTTGTTGTCATACTGACCAGAAAAATGTTTTTGAAGTGAGTCCTGTAAGATCTAACCAATCATTCTAAAGAGCTAGATGGTCAGGGACCAATGGCCTTGTGCCACTCTAGAAAACTAACATATAAACCAGTTTGTATAATTAAATAAAGATGCCTTTTCTTCTAGAACTAGAGTCAGTGTCATTTCTCACCAATCCTGCTACAAGCAGCAACAATCTAGAGCGTTGTGCTCAGTTCTACGTTCCCCTGTCCAAGTGAGACAAGGAGACCAAAGTAACCCTAGCAAATGTATGCAAAGATCACTAAGGGCTTGGAGTATTCACCATGTGAAGCAAGGATGCACAAGCCAGCACTGATCAGTCTGGAGAGGAGAATGCTCAGAGGGATCCTATCAGCCTGTACGGATACCTGATGGGAGGAATAGAAGGGGTGCAGAGAAGATGTAGCCAGACTCTTCCTATTGGTGCCCAAAGGCAGGACCAGCAGCAACGAACATGAATCGGGAAATTCCATTCCAGTGTAAGAAAACACTTTCTTACCGCGAGGGCAGCCAAACACTGGAACAGATCACCCAGGGAGCTTGTGGAGTCTCCACCCTTGGAGATGCTCAAAATCCTGCTGGAGATGGTCTTGAGCATCTTGCTTTAGGTGACCCTTGCTCAAGTTGGACTAGATGATCCTGAGGTCCCTTACAACCTCAACCATCCTGTGATCCTGTGAACCTAGAGGACCACGCTGGCATAAAAACCAACCAACCAACCAACCAACCAACCCACTCACCCTCATAAACTAGCCATAAACAAATTAGATTGGAAATTTAAATGTTAAAAACCTTCAAAATAAAGAAATTCTGCAGAAACCCTGCAGCAGGAAAAATTAGTTTAGAGGTTGAATTTGATGAGTTTATCAAAAGTGTTAGAAGACAGAGTTTCACACTATAGCTGGTAATAAGACTAATCCACCCAGAAGATAATTTCTAGTCTTAATTTTCAAAGCCAGGAGTTTTAGAGCATGAAGTATGTACAGATATTTCATACATCCTGATCTAGCCACAGTCAGTTTGAATTAAGTGGTTGCCTCCCCTAAAGGTCTACCAGCATTAGTGCACATGTAATTTTTTCCTCACCCAGTTTTGCAAAATTATGCTGGTAATCTTAAAAACACCTTAAACAGGTTATCTCAAGCATGTTCCTAAACCAGGTAATTTCAACAGAACAGTTAGAGAGCAATTACAAACATAAATCAACATGGGTGGTGGCCCCCTCACATAAAAGCTTTGGCCAGTAACAGTGGGGACCAGTTTATCAACTTCTATCAGCTACGGGCAGAACAGCTCACCTCACCATGGCCAAAACTACAGGTGTGGATCTTAATTTTTTTTCTAGACACCAAAGGAAGGCAACTGAGATTAAATAGAGATGCAGCTGGAATACCAAGCTTTATTAGGGCCCCAAGTGCATCTCTTCTCCAGGAACCGTGGCCTCACCTCAAATCCTGTTTGAAATTTTGCACACCTCAATATACAAAGGACATCAAACCATTAGAGTATGTCCATAGGAGAGTGGCCATGATGGTGAAAGATCCTGAGGGTAAGACTTAGAAGCAGCAGCTGAGCTCACTTGTCTTCTTTGGCTTGGAGAAGACAAGCGTGAGGGGTGACCTCCTGGCAGCCTACAACTTCCTCCAGGAGAGCAGTGGAGGAGGTTGTCCTTATCTGCTCTCTCTGGTCCCCAGCGATAGGACACAAGGAAATGGAACCAAGCTGCATTAAGGAAAAGTTCACATTGGACATTAGGAAATGGTTCTTCACTGAGAGGGTGGCCAGTCACTCGAACAGACTCCCCAGGGAAGCGATCATGACAAAAAGCCTGCCAGAGCAGCTCAGGGAGCACATGGATGATGCTTTTAGTCATCATTCGGTTTAGTTTTAAGCAGTCTTGGGAGGAGCAGGGAGTTGGGCTCAATGATCCTTCTAGCTTCCTTCCAACTGGAGATACTCTGTGTTTCTCTGATTCTATGATTTAGCTGCCTAAGGCTCAAGCTCACCACTGGCTTCATGCAGCTCTGTGACCTCGAGTCAGAGGTGTGCCTAGGAAGAGTGGTGTGACAAAAAACTGCAGGAAGTGGGGTCCTGTCCACTTTTGCAGTAGAGCTGCTTCTAAGCTCAGGCTCTTGCTCTCAGTCTCTTTGGTCTCCCACCTTCCGGGCTCTTGGCTCTGATCCTGACCTGGCCATTCAATATTCTGGCTTGATCTTGGACTGTCTCATCACTACAGGCTTGTCTGGTGGTCTGGTCCGTGAGCTGAGCCTTGATGCCATCACTAGACCTGCTCTGCTCCTTGTCCTCAGGTACTGTGGGACTGTACCCTTGCCAGTGTCCTGCCTGCCTTCACCCCTGGCTCACCTGCCCTTAAAGTGGCCTGCCCTCACTGCTTCCTGCTCTGTACGGCAGGGATCCTTTGGAGGATTTGGAATAAATTCCCATGCTAATCCTGTGGGTAGAGCTCTTAAAAAGCATGAGCACATCAAGGAATACCTCTACCTTTAAAAGTATACCTGACCTCTTATATAGAATTTCTACTACCAAGAAGTCAGATGAGCATTTGAATCTACTGCTCTTCCATGCCTTAGAATGGAGAAAAAATTGAGGGGAAAGCACCTGATTTTGTTGCAGGGTGAAACATCCTGACAGCAGCTTTCAGCTGTCTAAGCTTTGCAAGCTACTCTATCGAGTTGGTTCTAAACAAATCAGATGTATGCTACTCTATTTGGTGACAATCTAAGCAACACAAGTTTAGTTGGTTGTTTTTTCTCAGTGATGCTCTCTAAAAGTATACTCCATATGTTTGAAACTTAGGAGTGGACCTTGCAATGACAAAGACAGGCAAGCTGACATCTACCCAAACTGGTAAGTGTGTCATGAACAATTCAATTTCAAGAACATACATTTTCACATTTGCAAAACTGACCCCCAGTGTTATGATAAGGGAAATTTACGTCAGTGAGATTTCTCAGCTGTGAAAGCTCTTGTAAGAACATTATTTCCTGTAGTCTGAGGAAGAAATAAATGAGTACAAATTCCACAGTAGTGGAATTACCTTTCTTTCTTGATTATCTTTTTAGCATGCAGTACCATTTAAACATCTGATCCTGAGGCTGAGGTGCTTCAGACAACAAAATCAGCATCGAGACTTCTGATGTTTAAATATACTAGTTCTGGTGATGTTTCTTTATGTTTAATCATTCTTCTTTGCTAAGAATGAGCTGAAAAGCTTTTAACTTTAGGTGTTTTAATTCTAGCATGAGAACTAGGTAAGGAAACAAATTAGAATTTTCTTTTTGTTTTGCTAAAGACTTCTTTGCTGAGTAGAAGAAGGCAGGAAGGATGTACACATAATGCTACAGATTGCTAAAGCATTCCATTCCGTAGAGCTAAGAATTCACTTAAGGTACAGACTCCCACTGACAACAGTTTCTTGCCATGTAAGATAGAGCAGGAAGCAACCAACAATGCTGGCTGTCTTTCAGGTCTCAGTGACTCATGCATATACTACTTTTCCAAGTTAATTCTGAAATGGGCCCTCATTATCAATACTGGAGATTTATACAGTGTCTTTCAGCTGCAGAGAGATCACAGTACTTTATAAAAAGTGTAAACTTTATAAAGACACATAAACAAAAAAAAGATACTGCCACGTTCAGATGGAAAATGACAGCTGTAAAACATACAGTAGCATATAAGGTCTAGTTGCCCAAAAAGGAATAAGGAATTAGAATTAGGGTTCCTTGCTATTACAGCAGTCCTGACTCATTAAATGATATCCTATTATGAGAGTCTCCAACTTCACTTTTACCCTGGATTACCTGTGCCCTGTAAAAGGTAAAACAAAATCACTAGAGTTGCAAAAATGAATTTTGTTGAGGAAAATGTATTATTTGAACTTGAATTTAGCAAAGATGGCAGAACAGCTATGAGATGTATTCTGACTATGTAATGAACACTTCAGAGTACTGGAACAATAAACAGTAAAATTATTATTATTACTGAAGTATCAGGAACTCATTCTTACAGAATATGCAGATCACGATGATTCAAGAAAAGAGGTTGCTGCAGACACTACCCTGGGACAATTTTTCAACTCCAGTTAGGGACAGTGTGACCTGCAGAAAGCAGCTGTAACACTTAATGAAACAATATTGTTACTTCTTACTGTTCTTGGAAAGAAACTGTGAAAACAATAACCATGGGCTCAGCTTGCCCATGATGAAATGTGATGGTTAGACAGAAGCGTGGATCTTGTTCTCCAGTTCTGAGAACCTCATTCTCTAGTTCTCAGAACACACAAAGGACTTACGCACACTTAAGTGTCTTACCTTAGAGTGTATGTCAGTTATGTTAAAAAGGGATGTCATGGAAGACTTAAATGTCAATTACTCTTGTCAATTTTGTCTCATCTGCTGAAGAAGCCGACGTACACAGTTTTGAGATGTCTAGCTGCACACTAGAAATACCAACCTCTATAAACAGGAATAGGGTAAGACCATAAATAGAAGAAGTTTTAGAAATGAAACTCTACTCCCTGAACTTGAAAAGGTTATGCTTAAAACCCTTACTTGCACATAGCTTTATAGCAGACATAAATTGCTTGTTAAACTCAAGCTTCTACAAAATCAAGGAAAATCCTAAAAGTTCAACTAATAGTCATGCTAATATCACTTCTTTTATTCAAGAACCTCAAAGTATTTTATGAAGGTGAATAAATATTAGTACCTACTATATATGGAGTTGATTCACTGGAAGACACGCTGTTTGGTTTGTGTTCCCTGCACTTCAATTTGGCATTTCACTGAGGTGTTTAATCCTCAGTCCTTAGGGCCCTCTATGGTCTGTGAACATAAGCAGGCAGCTTCAGAGAATGACTTGCACTGTGGAGAGCCTGCTCAGAGGTCCCAATCTTTCTCCAGCACTTTCCAACTTTGTTGAAATGTAGATGAGACTTTTGCAGAGACGGTTAAAATTTTCCAAATCAGCCCAGGCCTAATGTCACAGCTGGTATATTATCCTGTGATTCTCATTTCTTATCTGACCTGCTACACTAAACTACCTCTGGGAAAAGCTCTGAGAATTTATAAAGCTGTATTGATAACAATTTTTTTCTCACCTTCCCTTTAAAATGATCCACAATTCTAGAGGTCAGTTAATACCTGCATCAGTCATGACCATAACAGAATGGACTAATGATCCAGGAGATGAAAAGATCTTGAATAGCTGCTTTTTCTATCTTGGATAATTCTTTTTCCTTTTTGAACTGTAATAAGACCTACAATGGGAACAAATGAAGGCTAGAGTAAGGCATGATACACTTTAGTTCTTCTTTAGTTTAGTTATATTATTCATTACAAAAGTAGCAAAACCAATGCTATTACATAAATGAGTCCACCTAGAGCACAGAAGCATTTGATCATTCTTTAATTAAATATTAAACAAATGTACTTCTATACTGTTACCTTCTTAAGATACAAAAGCATGCAGCATGTTAACCTATGGGTCATGCACTGTCCCAACATGTCCTGTCCTTGAAGATATATTGGAATAGAACAATTTATAAGGGTTGTTTGAAGTGAATTAAGTACAGCAGCAGTATTAATCATGATTTTCACTACTTGCATCTTGGATACTCAGACCTAACTGTTAGGAATGATAGCCAAACTACAAATACTTGGGGTTGATCATGCAATTTACAGAATAAAGATAGACTGCAAATCCACTTAAACACGAAACACCAAAGTTCTCAAAGATTTGTAGCAGAAAAAGTATCCTTAATCCCCAGTGCTGCAAAGGAGTTTTGTTGGCTTAAGTACAACTGTAAAAAAGAGAATGTTTATTGGCTGGTCATACTGTGAATGTATCATACATGGTCAAAAAACTTCCAATAAAGCTTTCACAGCTTAGATATTTAATACGCTGGAGAAAAAAAAAGTCTTTTTACTTTACAAATCTCCTAAAAAAACCCACCATTGTGCAATGGCACAAGAATTCCACCTAGGTCTTCTAGAAACAGAGATATTCAGCAAGTGGAGTACACCATGCCCAGAACATTAATAAGTACACATAAGACTTACTGGAGAATTCATGCTGTATGTAGAAAAACATTAGCTTCAAAGAACTAGTTTATCCTCAGACTGTACAAATGATAGAAGGGTAGCTAGAGATTACACTGAGTGAAATATTTAGCAGCTTCCTTATACAGAAAGGTTCTGGGCTACTGATACATGTCAACACATCTGAGTGAAATGAATACATTTACTCAAAGCTTGTCTTCACCACACACAACCAAGCACTTCACAGACGCTTCAGTCACCGTTGGGGTGAGAAAGGCTTTGCTTTCATGCAAGTAACTCTCCCTTTTTCCATGCCTGTATTACATGCCCAGCATTGTATCTTATTTTATTATTTCTGGATTTTTTGAGTGCTGTTTCCATTTCCCTGCCCACTCCCTTTTTGTGATCCTTCATCAGTGGATCCTTGCTGACAGATACAAAATTAATGACTGTCTTAAAATACACACAGGCACATACATGACTATAAATAACAGAACAGGGTCATTTAAAGGAATTCTAGATTAGATGTAAAATAAAGTGCAAATTTGCAAAGTGGCAATTCAGTGACAAAACTACAGTTAACATAAACACATGCTTAATGTGGTCTTTTAAAGTACTCTGATGGTATACTAAGGGTTGTGCTGTTTTGTCCAAGTTGTAGTTAATTCTGAAATTTCTGTTCTCTCTTTGACTAACTAAAGTACAACAGCAATGAATTCAGAAAACCAAAACAAGTATCCTGATCTACCATGGCCTCATGGTTGAATTATTCTGAATTTGTGCAAGTCACAAATGAAGCCTCCCCATCTGGTAGTATTCCAATAACATCTCTTCATTCCTGTCAAGAATGCACTTCAGCTTTCAGTCAAGGTGGTAGTCTGGGCCTGTCTTCTCTACCTAGCCACGTGTTTTCACAGATCTTAAAAGGAGCAAAATTATTATGTACAAGACTTCTACTACTTTGCCAATATAACCAGTGAATAGCTTCACATGCTATTAGGGGGAGAAGGACTGACGGAAAAGTAATTATGTAAGATCTGTTTTCTAGGAAAAGTGAATTAAAAATCCCTGCCTTTTATTTCTTCCCTGCCACAATGAATCAGGTACTTTTCCTCTTTAAAACAATAAGGCAGAAAAGACATTGAAAGACAGATGAGACAACTTCTATTATGTGAAAGACTGGAACTGGAAATTAATTTTGCAGTGGTTATATTAAAAAGCTTGTATATAGCTGCTGACTAGGTGCTTATTTTGGAAGATGTATCTGAATTTTTCATTCAAGCATCAGAAATGTAACTGTGTCCCCTCTCGCTGAATACACAATTTTACCAGAAATAGGATACACTTACGTAATAGCCCACCTACTTTGAACTTAGCTACGCAAAAACTTCTTATAGTGATACCATTAGATACAACATCTCAGAAAAAGTATCTAAGATCCAGTAAATTGAGCTTGTTATATTTTGCTAAGATTTACAAACTACACACCAAATGGGGACCCATAACTTCTCTAAGAGTTTTAATGGTCACATAAATGGCTGAATAACAGATGTACAGAGATACATGTACAGATAGCTACCAAAGACCTTGGAGTCTTTGGGGGTCCTGGACTGGAAGCTAGCCAACATTATCCCAATTTATAAAAAGGCCAAGAGGGAAGACCCAGGAAGACCTTTTGGTCTAAACTCAGCACCTGGAAAAATTATGGAGATCACGCTGGCTGCAATTGAAAGGCACTTGAAGAATAATGCAATTATCAGGCAGAGCCAACACAGTTTCACAAAAGGAAAGTCCTGTTAAACTGATTTGATATCCTTCTATAGCAAGGTCACCTGCCTCATGGGTGAAGGAAGGAGGTGGATGTCGTTCTCCTGGATTTAGGAAGGATTAAGGATTCTTAATGGATTAAGTTTGGATTAAAGCTTCTGATACTGCCCCTCACAGCATCCTTCTGAACATGACGTCCAGCGGTGGGTTCACAGTGTGCTGGCTGAAGACCTGGCTGAAGGGCAGAGCTCAGAGGAGTGCAGTGACTGGGGCTGTATCTGGCCAGTGATCAGCCAGCAGCGGTGTTCCTCGGGGTGCAGCTCTTAACAACACGCTGCAGCCTTTGGCCAGTCCTGAAGTGGTCAGGCAGTTGTACCAGATAATGGTTGTAGGTACCTTTCAAAAGAAGTATCCTATCCTATCCCATCCTATCCCATCCTATCCTATCCTATCCTATCCTATCCTGTCCTGTCCTGTCCTGTCCTGTCCCGTCCCGTCCCGTCCCGTCCCGTCCCATCCCATCCTATCCTATCCTACCCTATCCTATCCTATCCTATCCTATCCTATCCTATCCTATCCTATCCTATCCTATCCTATCCTCAGAAGATATTGCAAGAGGCTGAACACAACAGGCAGGTTTTGAATAAAAATGCACAAATAATGCAATTTTCCACATAGAAAAAACTTGCATTTGACATACTGAAACTAAAGCAATCTAGATTATTAGTCAGGTGTCCTGTCAATAACTCTTTAACAAAACATATTTTTATTTGCCTGTTTTCTGCCCTTGAAATAATATAAATATTCACATAAAGAAAAGGTGTATGAAAGCACAATGCTGTGGTGGCATTTGTTGGTATAGTACAGAGAACTGATCCAGAATTGATCAATACAATTTTAGTGATTGCAAGATCCTCTCATGTATTGAGCTAATATCCTAATCTACCTTTGCCTCGCATTGGAAACATAACAAAGTTTCTATTCACATCTGTGTGTCTGTGCAAAGGGAGAAGGGAAGGCTTGGTGCAGCATACAAAGGCAATATATGGAATTTTAAAATTTTGATTGATTTGTCAGTATGAGCATATTAAAGGCTCAGAATAAACTGAGATCAGTTGAGTATTTTTGCTGCGGTCAGTCCAGTGGGGAGCAGCGCCAAGAGACAGCGGCTCCTGTACGGCCATGCAGCCCCGGGAACAGCCACGGTGCGCCCACCCGAGCGGGTCAGCAGTCCCAAAAGGACCAGGACATACAGGTGGCATCTTGCCGAGGTAGTGGCAAGGTACCCGCGATCTGCTCCTGATCGTTCCTCGCACCCAAGGGGCCCCAAAACGGGCGAGCGCACGGAGACACCGTGGGGCTCCCAGCTCTGCTGCGAGCGGCATTCCAGCTTCCACAGGCTATTCCACAACGTGAACTGCCCATCCGGGTACCTCGGAAACTCCTTCTTCCCGGCTTACAGCTTTTTTTCTTAATGGACTGACGAAGCCATCCT
>VWZW01002312.1:78480-132025 GCA_013397115.1 Edolisoma coerulescens
TGCCGGCGCTCCCTCTCCTCCCTAGTGACACTTACGGAGAGATAAACCAACCGGACTGGCTTTCCTTCACTTCCAGAGAACCACAAACCGCACTCCTTTTCCATTTAGCAATGTATTCTTGGTAGCATTTGCAGCTCTGTTGGATTAAATTCCTAATTATTCTATAAGCACTGAACTTTAACGTAGCGTCAATGCTTTGTATTTCACTTTCACGTACTATGCACTGCTTTTAACTTCTAGCAAAAATGGTCTTGTCCTTTGACAGTGAACAATGACAACTTACATTAAAATAGTACTTGGTATCAGAGAATCGTTAGGGTTGGAAGGGACCTCTGGGGATCATCCAGGCCAACCGCACTGCCAAGGCAGGGTCACCTAGAGCAGGTCACACAGCAACCTGTCGACGTGGGCTTTGAATATCTCCAGAGGGAGACTCCATGACCTCCCTGGGCAACCTGTTCCAGTGCTCAGCCACCCTCAGTGTAAAGAAGTTCTTCCTCACGTGAAGGTGTAACTTCTTGTGTTTTGTTCTTGTGTAGCTATACTTTTATTTTTCTGAGTACTCAGAAAATTTTTTTTTTTATCATTCCACAGGGTTTTCCCAATAGCAAAACAGAAAAGATGTTCGATATTAAGGCTTGGGCCGAGTACATCGTGGAGTGGGCTGCCAAGGACCCCTATGGCTTTCTCACAACTGTGATCTTGGCCCTCACGCCGCTGTTTGTAATTAGTGCGGCGCTGTCATGGAAGCTTGCAAAAATGATTGAGGCCAGGGAACGAGAGCAAAAGAAGAAACAGAAACGCCAGGAGAACATTGCAAAAGCCAAACGAACAAAGAAGGATTAAGTGGGCAAAAATGGCCTTCCTTGTGCAAAGAATCCACTTTTTAAATGAGATACTTGTACATTTTGTGTTGTAACTGTCCTTTGATACTTGATCCTGTTATTTCTTGAAGTATGAAATTTAATACTTCCATTGTATTTTTTTTCCTGCTGATTTGTGTTAAAATTTGCCCAAGTGACACTTGTTAGAGTCATTAAATTTACTACTTGTATTCTAGTGGAGATTGCTTTTCTAAATTTGCATGTTAAATTAAAAAATTAACCTGTTGGGTGACTCTGGAGGTAGATTATTTTTTTTCTCTTAGCCGAGCTATGATTTAACAAGTGTCTTAAAATAGTCAAATTTAGGGGAAAATGTGAATAATAAACTGGATTACAGAAATGCAAGTTTTGGCATACCTTGAGAAGAGCCGTAGAGACAAGCTAGCTGTAGCATTAGATAGCAGACATGACTGATTTCCTTCAAGGTCACTGCATATGGCTGTATGTGCCCACAGTGCCTGCTGCAGTATCTTAGGTGGTGGTGCTTGTCTGCAGAAATAACCTACCTGAGCTTTTCCCGTTCCCTGAACTACCAGCCATCAACAGCCTTTAACTTCACCCCAGGTTCTAGGAAACAGATTGCTTGTTCTTATTAGCTTCATTTCTCATAAGGCACTCATGTTCTATAAAATACAGTGCTATGTTGTTTGGTCTTCCGTAACGATCACCTGATTGCTCCACCTGTAACTAATTTGTTTCTGCTTTCATAAACTCTTTATGCCTCAAAAAATAGCCATAAAAGGGGTGAGACCAAAGACCCAGGTGGCTTAGTTTTGTGTCCCAGAGACCTACAGCAGATGGCTGTGCAAGGATGATGCACAAGTTGGTGACAGTAGTTCTGCTTGCTAACCTGGCTATCTTTGATTTAAGACTGGAGTTTAGGTGTGATTTTTGTTCTCATGGCCCTCTAAACTCTGCTGCCTTACAGGTTGCAAGATGCTGACATAGTCAAAAAAGTCAGGTTTGTGTTGTAAATGCATCAAAATTATTTAACCTTATTTCCAATTCATCTCTTCTTAACAGAACTGATTAATATTTCAAAGCTTAATTTCTAATAATAGTCTGTGGTGGCCTCTACATAGTCTAGATCAGAAGAGCTTGTAGCAGTCATTAAGATTTTACATTTTGCATATTTCTGAACAGCAGCACGGAGTTGTGCATTCTAGCAGCTACTCTTTGATCAGGTTTAAAAATAAAACCTTGAAATAGTACCATTATTGAAATGAAGAGACCTATAGAGCTGGCTGACACCAAGGGGGATCAGAAGTGGGGCGTCTAACTGAAATTACTTTAAGTAAATGTGAAGTTGATCCCATTTCAATTTTGTTGGTGAAAGCAAGCATTATTAGAATATGACATTTGGGCATTTTATAAATATGTGAGATTAAGTCTCCATGTTTTGTATGAAGTGTTGTCAAATATGTACGTGTTCCACCTTTGATGCCTACATAGCTTGAAACACAGGGAGGAGAACTGATGAGGGATACACTCCGTAAATAAATTTGATACTTTTTGAAAAAAAATTGTGCGATCTCTGTTTTTATTTGAAGTTCTCAAATATCATCTCTAAGCAAATAATCTGCACATTGTATGTATCTAAACTATGGCCAAAATATCTAATCATCTAGGGAAGTCCACGGATACACCAGGAATAAAACTAATTTTTTTTTTAAATATTCATGACAGTCACTTGTCCAAGACCTAGTGTTATTTTCCAGGAGCTTCATCAAGTACTTCCAGCTTCTATTACAGCAGTTGTATGTAGTTTAACTGGTTTTACCCTGTGCAGATTACTGTCTGCAAATCAAACATTATTCAAACATGTGGACTGTTTTAAGTTACAAGAACATTTCTACGATGAGTACAGTGCGTAATCAGTGTTGTGTCATAGTGATTCCTGTTAATGAAATCAACTTTTCCGTCTGCTTGCCAATGGAAAGCACAGTGGCACTGCCAAGGGATTTATTCTGAAGAGACATCTTGGCCAAGGTTTGGGAAAATGTAAGTGTACTAACTACAATTTTTACATCAAGAACAGTTTTAAAATTAAATTAGTCTTCAAAGAAAAAGCTAATTTAGATTTTAAGAAAATTTAGATAGACAGTCTTTTAACTGTGAATTGAAGAGTAACTGATGAACAGCAACTGTCAAAACCAAACACATCCTGTTTTTCACTAAACTCAAACACTTTACAATACTTTGTCATGATTAGGCCTATTTGAATAGTTCTGCAAAAGAAGATGCAACTGCTTTAATACTACTTTATTGCACTTTTGTATATAACAGCTGTGTATGTTGTCTGTTAAAATATTTATCCATTAGCAGTATCTGTCCATTAAACTGCTTATTTATTTTGACTACTACCACTGCCTGGTGGCATCCAGGTCCCTGGCTGGAAGGTATTTGCAGTGCTCGTGGGGTCTTGAGAGGGCTCCTTCTTTCCATAGTAAGGGGCAGATGCATGGCCTTTAACCTGAGTATGACTTGGTTCAGCAACAAGTCCTTCCTCATATTCCTTGGCCTGAAGCAGCTTATCCTTTTCAGATACATCCTTGACTTTCTGTTTCATTTCTTCTCTATAATTTTCATTCCTAAGAATCTCCTAAGAACACAGTGGAAAGATAATTAGGTAAGTCAGAAGCAAATGCAATACGCAGTGTTGCAATAAAACATTTTAAACAGTCACTGCTTTTCTTAGTTTTATAACCCGCATTTTCAGGTATTTAAGTACAATAAAATGTGGCAAAATGAATTGGTTTCCCACAACTGCAAATTCAGCCCTATTTTAGAAAGTTCTTAATGTCTGAATCATCTTGTTGAAGCAAAACTACATTGTGGTGTCCATTATTCTGTTGGAGCAAAAAGAAGAAATTAAGAAATTAAATACAGTCATCAATAAATGTGAAAATACATTAAAAATAAGGCTACTTTTTGCATTGTTTCCTATGTAGGGCTTGATACTTACAGCTATTTATCATTTGCATCTCTTCATGTAATTCGCTATCCTGTGGTGTTAGGTATCTGTGCCTTGGAGCACAGTTTTGGGAGAAACAGATGTGCAACCTTTGGGGTCTTTCTAGTGCAAGATTAAAAAATAAATAACTAAAATCACAAAATCACAGATTGGTCAGGTTGGAAGATAGTGCAGTGGGTCATTTGGTCCAACGTCATTCAACCTCCATGCTTCAGCAGGGTCATCCCAGAGCGCATGGCACAGAATTGTGTTCAGATGGTGCTTGAATATTTCCAGTGAGGAAGACTCTTCAACCCCTCTGGTCAGTCTGTTACAGTGCTCAGTCAACCCCACAGCAAAGAAGTTCTTCCTCATGTTCAGGTGGAACTTCTTGTGCATCAGTTTCTGCCCATTGCCTCTTGTCCTGTTGTTTGGCACCACCAAGCAGAGCCTGGCTCCATCCTCTTGGCACCCTCCCATGACACACTGACACACATTGATCAGGTCCCCTCTGAGTCATCTCTTCTCTGCTTTTCCTCAGTCCCCTCAGTCTTGTAGGAGAGATGCTCCAGCCCCTAATCAACTTCATTGCCCTCTGCTGGATCTGCTCCAGGAGCTCCATGTCTCTCTTGTCCTGAGGAGCCCAGAACTGTACACAGCACTCCAGGTGAGGCCTCACCAGGGCTGAGGACAGGGGCAGGATCACCTCCCTCCACCTGCTGGCAGTGCTCTTCCTAATGCCCCCAGGATACCATTGGCCTCCTTTCCCACAAGGACGCTGCTGGCTCATGGGTAGCCTGTTGTCCACCAGAACCCTTAGGTTTATGAGAGCTCCATCTGTCATGAAAATTCCTGTTGAAGTCTGCTCTTAATCACTTGGAAACTTAAGGAACCACAATACACTCTCTTAGGTGAATAGGANCCTGCCCATGGGAGACAGTTCTCCATGAACTTCTCCAACATGAGTCCATCTCATGAGCAACAGTCCTCCCCAAACTGCTTCAATGTAGATCACTTCCGGGGGTGCCGTCCTTCAGTCACAACCTCCTCCAGTATGGGTTCCCCACGGGGTCACAAGTCCGACCAGGAAACCTGCTCCAGCATGGGCTCCTCTCTCCATGGGTCTGCAGGTCCCTGCCAGGACCCTGCTCCAGCACAGGCCTCCCACGGGGTCACAGCCTCCTCTCAGGCATCCACCTGCTCCAGCGTGGGTCTCCTCCATGGCCTGTAGGTGGACCTCTGCATCCCTGTGGGTCTCCATGGGCTGCAGGGGCACAGCTGCCTCACCATGGTCTGCAGCACAGGCTGCAGGGGAACCTCAGCTCTGGTGCCTGGAGCAGCTCCTGTTCCTCCTTCTCCCCCGACCTGGGTGTCTGCAGGGCTGTTGCTCTCACATACTGTCACCTTGCTCTTCTCTGAGCACAGTTACAACTCCACAAAACCTTTTTTTAAGTCTTCTTAAACATATAATCAGAGAGACATTACCACCATTTCTGATGGGCCCAGCCTTGACCAGAGGCATTTCCATCCTGGAGCTGGCTGGGACTGTCTCTGCCAGACATGGAGGAAGCTTCTGGCAGCTTCTGACAGAAGCTACCCCTGTAGCTGCCGTGCTACCAAAACCTGGCCATACAAACCCAATACACCTTATCTTAGAGGTACCATGGAAAGTAAACCCTTTTCTTAGTTCTTAGTTGCCTTGGTACTTAAATTCACAGATACACAGAGCAGAGGCAGAACACTTTGCATATGAATATTGAATGGAAATATACAAGTAATACGCAAATGACTTTGCAAACTGAAGAAGGGTGAAAATTCTCACATGGTCGAATAGAAATATTGCCAAGCATAACAAGTTCAAGTTTTCAACAGTCAGTATAGCAAAACCTCTTTGTGGCATCTCTCAATTCAATCCTTGTTTATTTACCACATGCCTAAGTAAATCCACCATGACTTTATTGATTTCAAGGGGATTACTCCTATTAAACTACTACCAAGAAACAAGGTCAAATACCTTTGTGATAACTGAAGACTGCATCAGTGTCTCTGCTAAAAAACCAGGAAATTATTTATTAAACAAACATAATTTCCTTACTGTGAACAGCTATTATTAATTTAAAATCTCTTCAAGTGATTACTTCAATATAAAGTTATCGTAGTCAGGTAAGAGCAGCTGTAACCAAACTCCAAATGCTCCAAGTTAATTTTAAATGTTGATATATAATTGTTCTCTGGTTTTCAGACTCAAATAAAACTCTTTTAATCAGCTTTCTATGGACAAAGTATAGATGTAATACAGTAAAATAAAAAAGTGGACCTTTAAAAAAAAAAGAAAAACATGAGAAATGATCCTTGTTAGCAAATGCAGAAAAAAACGCCAAACTGAAGTGGCTTATTCAGAATTTTCTAGACAATCCATATCAGGACAAAAATTTTTCAACTACTAAGTATCTGTACACATCCATTTTTGGCATTAAATTCATGCCACTAACATGTACACTGACATCACTGGGTTCCTGTGCTCAAATTAAAGAAAATATGAATTGGAAATATTGGGTCGATTGGCATGTTAGAAAAATTGGGTCAAATAGATTCTTACTTTGAGACTCCACTGCTAACCAATCCTTTACTGTCTGATCTACAAAAAGTAACTGAGGGCTAAAAATTTGTTTGTGTTTTTTTCTTCCCTTTTTTTTTGTTTTGTTTTGGTTTTTTAAGTTCCATTGTCAGGTTCAGAATACTTATCTTCTCTCCTCCTCCAAGATGAATCACAGTAAGATGGCTATCTTCACTGTAAACTGTCCCCCAGTAAGTTTCCTGCTAAATAAAGTGTGTGAACATGTAATGTGCTCTGACCATTAAGGAAAATACAAAATCTTTCTATCCAACCCTGAGAACATAGTATTACCAGATAACTGCAGTTTTCTAAAGATTAGCTTGTTCTTCCAACACTTTCTTTTTGTACAAATAAATTGTATAAGCCCTTTGAACCAGCAGTTCTCAGGAAGAACATGGCATGTCAAGAGTAGAAGAAACATCTTTCAACACTTTTATTAAAAGAGAAATCTAAGAACGGGGTTATGCTGCAAAACTAAAAAATGAAAAATGCCTTAAGATATCCATCCACATTTTAAAGCAGTTGAAATCCCTACATGCAGATGCTCACTTTGAAATGTATCAGCTCCCAGCATATGGAATAGGATACATACGATATGCCAAGAGCTAGGTCCAGCTACATGTTATACAGTTTATTTTTAGGTGGAAAGTAAAACAAGACATTTTACTCACTGCAGGTTGTCCAGCTTTGGTGATTATTTAAAGTTGCTTCTAATATTTGGAGCTCCATGTCTTCCCTCCTTAGGAAGGCAGAGTTTAAGAAAGTGCTGTCTAAGGTTTTCCTGAAGAACATTATTATTAAGGAAATACCAAAGTAGCCCTTTGTGGAGTTTGAGGCAGCTGCTTTTCATCCAGAAATTGCCGACTTCTGCATAATCTGACATCTTAGTATTGGTAACAGCTGCATGATCAAAGAATGAAAGATGGCCTGCTCATAGGACCAACACAGCCCAAGACATGTTGCTGTCTTCCAAGGCTGTTTCTGCAAAAGGCATCGGGCTGTATTTCCTGCCACTGGCATGAAATTTTCACTTTTGTTGCAAACTATGTGTTTTTCAAAGCTCTCATGTAACTCTGGCAGCTGAGTTGTATCACAAAGTAGCCTCTGTGGCATGGAAATTGTATTCACCTCCACTCCACACAAGGAGAAAAATCTACACAAAGGATTTTAGATGCCTACCAGACTGTACTGGAATACCTGTTTTATAGGGTCAACATTTGGAATGTAGTGTTCTTTTCCTTGTAAAGACTCCCATATTGTCACTTCTTTCCCCTTTCTGAATAATCTAGTAGCCTTACAGAATGAATAAAATTAGTTCCTTCTGGAAGGAAAATGTCATGAATACAAAAGAGGGTTCTCTAGACTCACTCATTCCTTCAGGTGGGGCCTGGCTCCATAGTGACCAGTCTTTGCTGAACACTTCTTGCTAGTCTTCTCCACAGGCAAACGATGGTACTGAACGCCTTCTATCCTGCAGCACCTGCTGAACCCCACAGGCTGAGCAACCACTCCTGCCCTACTCTTACTTTCTCACTGTATCCCCCTCGGCCCTCAAGCCAGCCACCAGTAACACCAGCACTTGCCTCCCACAGAGCATTTTCAAACTCCTGAGCGCGAAGTTGTGAATGGAGCTCTATGGATGCAGGTGGCTAGATATGCAGTACCAATATACAGTGTCTAAGGGGGATGGTTTAAAGGTTATTTTAACAGATTGGCACTTTCCAGAAGGTTTTCTAAAGACACTTAACCTAACCGTTTAATTACACGGGTTTTATTTATTATTAATTTTGAGAAAAATGTCACATTTCATTTCAGATGGGTTTGTATTTTGATAAATTAGAAATAAATAGCTTCTTTATGTTGCCTTAGAAACGATTTCAACTTCCCGAGTTATCTCTAAATACGTATGTTGAAATACTCATGATTTCACTTGATTTTGAATAGGGTTAGATAGTTACTGTTTGATGCCAGAACTGAGAAACAGCTGGACAGATTAATGATCTTTGAACTGTAGACAGTGCATATTCATAGAATACTTGCATTTTGTGTCTAGTTTGAATCATGAATGAACTTGAACTTAGAACACTGCCTGTTAAAAATTCATACCTACAAGTTGACAAAAATTCTAAAAATTAACAAATGGAATGAAAAAAATAGTTTTAGCATACTATTAAAAAAGTTGATAGTTAAAAGACAATTTAACATATCAGAATTTTTCTTCATTATCAAATTAACTAAAATGCTGGCAAAATGCTAGAAGTTAAGCTGGATCACCATTTTTCAGAATATCACCAAACTAATTAACTGAACTCCATTTTCCAGTTTGACAAGTTAAATAGGCAAGATGAAATAACTGGCTATTACATCATATTTCAAGAGTAGGAGGCAGAGAGAGGACCTCATCTTTGAGAAGCACTGAATGTTCTGATCCAGGGCAGGTCTTGATAACTCAGCAACTGAACGTGAGCTCAGCAGTACCAGCTTGGGAATGAGAAATAATGTGGTAAATGAAAGGCTGTCACTGCATGAGAAAAACAGAGGAGCAGTTTGAAATAGAAGGGCTTATCTGGATTAGCTAAAATACTTATTTAAACCAAACACTGACTCAACTGACTGCTAATTTTGTAAAGAACATACACTAAATATCTTTGGTCAATCAACAAACAACATTAATCAAGTCAATATAAGATTTGCTTTATTCAGGTTCAGTTTTTGAGCAAATCTCTGAGCAGTTGCAATATCTAGTTTCAAATGCAGTACTAATACCACATTTACTACCAAGCTAAATCAATTAAATACTAATTTTAACTCACAGTAATTTTTGTTAAAATCTGCAGGCAAGCAGTGCTAACTATTACTAAGTACCGTAGTACTACTTATGAACTACAGAACCTCTGGCATGAACTGACATAGTTTCTAGGGCACAACAGTGTAACACACATGTTTTTGGCAAGAACACATAACAAGAGGCAAAAGGAAGAGACACTGGACTATAAAGCATATCACAAACACATGGAGACAGCAGGGGTTTGTGCCTGAATTATTTTTATAATTCTGCAAAGATATTTGTCCAGAACTACACATATATTCAAGATCACAGATGAAACTGTGTAGAAGCAGCAAAAAACACAAACTAGCCTGGCACCACTGCACTCTGCCCTGAATAAAGGGCAACGCATAGCCCTGATCCCCACAGAGCAAACAAGGAACTGTAGCTGTGACTCAGTCGTAGTTTGGTCCTTGCTTTCCCCTTCGTCTGCATATGATGTAATCTGTACCAGCCCTTTTCCTGGTACACTTCACTTTGCCCTCCACCCCCGCTCAGCTGTGCTGTCAGTGAATTAGGACACAGAGCCAGTGCTCCATGCACTCCCTCCCACATGGATAGGAGCGGAAGAGCGGCAGCAGCTCTTTGCTCTGCAGCCTTGGAATCTGCAGCATGGGCAATCTGGAAGCAATGCGACAAATTGGTGCCCCAATACTCCTCTGTGGAGGTTGACAAGCACTTATGTTTCAAACCTGAAGAGAAAGTTAAAATGAACAAGAGGAAAAAATCTAAAAGATGATGGCTTCTGCAAATGCTCAATTTATTTTTTTTTATTGACTTCTATGACTACTCCCATTTAAGGTCTTTGTATCTAAGTTCTTTATATTGTCAAGTTTTACTGCCCTTTTGCACTGAATAATAATCCTCTCTGGAATCATGCATAATTTACTACGCAAAATGCTATTTAGTGCAACCTAAGTTATTTGAATATGGCCCAAATCCTGGTCGTGATTCTGGACAACAGAGGTGGGAAATATTTTGCTCAGAGACATGTTTATGCCTGTGCTTTTAAAATATTTTTTCCTTGAACTGTAAATCATACTGTGCAGCTTTTGGTGGCTTCAGGAGTAAAACACTCATGTGCTAAGCCCTAGTCTTTATGTAAGAATGTACAATCTCCCTGACAGTGTTCTCATTTTACAACTTCTCAACTGAAGCATCTGAAAGCAGACAGAGGCAAAACTGTAACATGCAATCCCAACAGTGTCAAACAAAGCATTTTTCTAAACTGCACTCCATTCTCCTTAAAGGAATGTGAATTCTGTGTAAACTAATAACTGAACCTACTTTTGATCATACCATCTCTCAAATAAATAATACTTACAATCAAACAAATGGGAAGAGTGGGTATGCATTGTGGGAACTAAGCAGAATTCAATTTCAATGTAATTAATCAGGGGGTGGGAGGAAGAAACCTTATGCTTATTACAACTCACTGAAGTATGTTTTTTTGTCCCTTGACAAGGAGTTTGTCAAAACAGATAATAATGGAAACCCTAGAAACAGTTTGAAAGAGCAGAAGTGTCATCACAGAAGTTTTTTTTAACATTTCACGTTCTATCCAACTGTGCAATTCAGAACCCGCTGAATTTTATTACTGCATAACAAGTACATACTGCATGAGAAAAGCAGTCATTTACTGTGGTTTTCAATTTCAAACTATTTTTAGGATCTTGATGCTAATTAAAGGAAAATGCAATTCTACTTTATTTCCCATGAAATATTAATAATAACACACACATGCATACAGAGTAACAGAGAGGTTTCAGTTCAAATTGAGATTTGTGGCTGTGCAGCCCTGTGTGTGCCACAGAGGAAGCAGTGTCTATATCAACAGGGAAGTGCTATCTAGTACAAAGATCTGTGTACACAGAGATGTGTTACTATAGGTTCACATCTACCACTTGCAGGATACCACGTTGGTGGGTTCAGAGATAAACCACATTTCTCTCCATACCAGTTTCTCTCAGCATTGCCATAATTGCAAGTTTTCCCTTTAGTTTTCTGACACCCCAAGAAAATCTGTAAATCTATTCCTATCTCCATTCTACAGACACAGCCTTAAACAGTGCCAAGTTTCTCAGATACCTTTGAACCTCAGGACTTTGTCAGAAATAGTGTGTAGCTATAAGATCTGTTATGGGAGAAAATAAGGGTTAGATTTCTAAATACCTTGAGTTATAGATAGCAGAACTCTTTAAAAGCCTCTACAAATCTGAAATAAGAAAAAAATCAAATAGAAGTTAGGTACAGAAAGGCCTGAAGAGAGAAGGTTTCCTCCCTGTCTTCCATGAGCATCTTTTCTTTCCTTTCCAAACAAGATGTGAAAAATCCAAAATATAAAGAATGTTTAAAGCCAATGTTTAAAGCCATGTTTAAAGCCAATAGAGAAGTCTGTAGCCAGAAGGAAAACGGGGAGGTAGCAGCATATGCTGTCTTGCATATTTACATCTACCTTACAAATTTTTGGATGAGCCATACAGAAGGTGGACTATGGCTCAAAGAATGGAAGGGAATAGCCTCTTAAAGAAATAATTTGCATAGATGGAGCATCCTTTCTATAAAACAACCACTATATCTCAAGACAACTTTTCTTAATAAATTCTGACAACATGAAAGCTTAGCAGGTGAACTAATATGCATGTAAAGTGATAAATTATTAAATCTGCTTCCACAAAATAGCATTTGATTAAAATCATTTTAATATAAGTAGCCTTTAAAACATTTTCATTAATTTAAAACTGTAAGGTCCCTAGACAATGACACATTTCCTATTTGCCAAAACACTTGCCACATACATCTAGTTTCCTATATACATAATAAAGAAATGTATTAATCAACCTAGTTATTCATCCCTTGTTAAACAGGTTAAAATATAATTTAGAACTGCATAGGAATAAAGGTAATGATTTTCCTTGGCCAATCATATATGATCGTACTCAATATACATATAAAGGGGCAGATGACAGGATGCTACAGTACTGCAAAAATACACATATTCAAGCACAGATTCTCACCTTTTATTAAGGAGTATATGTACTGTACACATACTCAGGGAGAAGGTGTGATCCAGAATTTATATCAAGACAGATTCCCTGATTACCATAGGAACAGAGTATGTTGAAGCAGAATGTAAGAAACAACTTGATCTGCATTAATTTGTCAAGTTATCACCCTTAGCATAACTGAATTGAGACTTGGCATATTTCAAGCTGTAAAAAAATCAAAAGGCAACAAACTGTTAACCAGTATCCCAGAAGATGACTTTAAAACCTTCTAGTACTAACATTCCTTATGTAACTGGCCAGGCTAGAAATAATCAAGGTGATGAGCAGCATTCATGAATTATGTCAGCCAGACACAGAAGTCCAAGTGACTTCCTTCAAAAATGGGGAAAAAGGGATGGGGGCACAAGGAGGAAAGAAACCATTAGGGATGTGGAAGAATTAACACTGCACAAGTTGACTTGGAGTATTCTTCCATAAAAAAAAAAGAGAGAAACTAAAGAAAGAGAGAGGTAAAGCAACTTCTTCTGAGCGAAAGTGAAAGATTTATAATGGAGACAAGCAAATGAACAAAAAAAGATCATTAGGTGTTTGTGGAAGAAAGAATGGCCTGAACACAAAATGTGATCAAGTCTCAAGAAAATCATCAACAGATTTAGCTGGTGTCATGACCCAATTACTCCGACCACTGGTAAGAGAGAACAACTCACATTCATTCTCAATTAAATGACTGACACATGTTGATGATTATGAATGACATTTTGTTAGCCTACAGTATTTACCAAACCATTGGTTCCCAACATGCGGTCATCAGTGTGATCAGTAAGATCCAGCTCCTTTGTGAAGCTGTATCTCTGCAATATTTTCAATTAAAAATCCATCATAGACCTCATCACGAAACCTGGTAGCCTGAGCAACTTGGCAACCTCTATCATCAATAGCCAAGAGCTGAATCAAAGATCAGATAGACAAATATAAAATCCTCAAACATAAGATTTAAAAGGTGATGGTAGGCTAACAGAAGTGGAACAGAAATTTTAATAAAGTTTAATGTAAGTCATTTGATATTAGAAAGGAAAAAAAAAATGAAGGGCAAAGGACAGGAAAGAAAGGAAAACCATCCAAAAAAGTAGTTTTACAGACTGCAAAGGCAGGAGCATAGGCACAGCTCCAGAAACTTATGCCTTAGGAACTTTAGGATTGTTACAATATGATGTTGACAGCAAAATGTCATTAAAGCAAAAATGCAAAATTTGTGGGCTTCACAACCTTTTTCAGAAATAGTCTGGTCTCTTGAGAAATACATGAAAGAACAAGGAGATTTGTTATACAGGGTTCCAACATGGAATATGCCACAAATATTCCCTTGTTTCATAGCTGTGAAACAGCAGTTTACCATACCATCTTTACTGTCAAAAGTAAATATAATATGGAATAGCAGCCAGTAAAATTTATGTAGCTAAAACACTAAAGCAAAATCAGCCCTACAAATAGGGACCAAACAATATGCTACATGTACTTCACTACTATAATTACATTTATAATGATACGGTGATGGAAGGGTTTGCGCCAGTTTCAAATTAGGAGAAAAGTAGATCATACATAGCGTGCCACACTATTCTCTGTAATACAGAGAAAAAAAATTAGGCTTCACTATCATATGTTAAAAATATGACTGGAACACTCTTTTCAAAATATTAGCAAGATTTTTTAACATACATATATTTGAACTACCTTTTCTTACACAGGAAAATAACTATTTAGAGATTACTTGAAAAGGTAACTGTTTTCAAATTCCTAGGTTATCACTTCTGCTCTGTGATAAGGTCAATGCTCAGCTCTGCAGGTAAAGTATCCTGCTGCTAAATTATTTTTCAGATCTATTACCTCATGCAACTGAAAATATAAGCAGTCCTGTAACTCTGAATGCACCATTAGTCCCAGCAATCTTTCACTCTCCATAAATCGCTTTTTCTGGAAGGTAGTATATTTAGAACACTATCGTTCCACCTTGTTCTCTCACCTGTGGAGACTTGCTCCCTATTTCAAAAACGAACCAACATCTCTAGCACCAGGAGGAGCTTTATTGCACCAATTCCAGACCCAAGGCTGCCTGCCTTGGAGCAGGTTTACCTCAGAGCAGTTATCACAGCAGCCTGGTTCACAGAAATGATAGAACAAAAGACACAACACCTCCTATCTTCAAGTATCACATTAAGTGGTAATTTCAACAACAAAAGGTGTTTGCATACAGTTGGTATAAGCCAGAAGTTATTATACTGAGGTCATTCCAAACTTAGATAGAACAACTGTTCCATGACTGTGCATAAGTAACTAGACTGAGGAGGGAAGGGAAAAAATTTTAAAAAAACTCCCAACCAAACAAAAAACCAAACTCACATTTAGTACTTCCCTGAATAGCTTTAAGGATAAATTTAACTTGAACTTCTTTCATTCATGGGTGGATTATAGCCCTTACTGTCTCTATAGACTCAATTGCAAGTGGGAAAGAGGGGCAGAGAGAATTAGTTGAAAGCTGTATTTTGTGTGGGAGCTTGTTTCAATGTGCTACAGTTTGTCAGCATCAGCTGACAAGCTTCCCCAGGTCATCTCAACACACAGGAAGTCAGGACAACTTTTCACAGTCCAGGACATTCCAGAAGATCTCAGTGACCAAATGGCTGGAGATGCCAACATACCTTCACCGAACGTGACACAGTTACTCCTGATGCAAGTCCAAGTATCTGCCTCCGTGGGTGTCATTTTGAATCTTCTGCAGCAAACAACATCTTATCTTCTCTCTCATTCCTAGCTCGTGCTTAGCAACTTGCAATGGAAATGCTGGGCAAGTCATGAATGTGTGTGTATGCAACTGCATACACAGATCAGCAGTCAAACTTGTTTGTAAACTCTTTACAAACCCATCAGCATGGAAGACACTGTGGGACATTTCTCTGCTTTCTTTTATGCAAAAAGACACAGTTGCAACTCCCCCATCTCATTAGCACTCTAAAATGTTAGTGCAATTGGTTTTCCTGTTTTGATGAATCCACTGGCAGCTGGGCTTGAAACCTACATTTTAGTATCAACCACCATGAAGAAAATCTTGCATTAATTAAGAAGTCACAGCAGTAATTTAAGAACTTGTTTCATTGAAGAGACTTTTCAATGGTTATGATCATCTTAAAGAACCTATGTATACCATCTTAGAAGAATTCACACAGATAATGACTAATGAATAATAGGGAATAATATTTCCACTTATTTTACTTTTTTCTAAGTGTTAGAAATCTAGCCAGTGTATATTTTCATCAATTAGGCAAGGAACATACCAAATTCTCCCCCACAAGTGATAGATTACTGCACAGATGAGTCCACTATAAATTAATTAATGGTAGTTTCATTACAACAATTGAAAACTTAAAGTCATTTCTTCTCACCTCAATGGTGGGCGGATCATCTCTCTTTTTTCTTATCCATGCTGAAAAAAAAAAAAATCAAATGGATTATTTCAAAGATCACAATCAGTATTAAAACTCAAAATTATTAAAAATTTGTAAAAGAATGCAAGTATTTATGAAAAAATTACAATAGAACTTGCCACAACCTGGCAAACCATGTCATTTCCCAAAATGTAGGCACAAGATGTTATTTCCTGTTTCAATACTCAGTCTTCAGAGAAACAAGAGGTAGGGGATGGTGTCACCTCTGTGTGGAGACCTTGGGCACAGTTTACATATCACCTTGGCTGTCAAAACAAGGCTTAAAAAGCAGGGCTAATGGCACAGGCTTATTGCTGAGCTTGCAATACTGAGGTACAAAGCTGAGGTACACCCTAAGAAAATAACAAGCTGACCGATGAAAAGTAAGAATAGCCTTAGACCACTATGGAGAAAAAGGATTCCTACATGCTTCAGGCATTCTTAAAGCTGAAAACCTTCTTCTGTTATGACCAGGTAGAATTCCTTTACGGGTATGAAAGGTACAGCCCCAGACCCGACTGAGGGACTGCAGAGCCTGGACTGAAGCACATCCTGTGGCTCTGTGGGATTACCCACATGGAGGGGCAGGTACTGTGCCTGGGGGAAGGATCCCTCTGCCTCAGTCAATTCATGCTGGAAAAGACAGCAGAGGAATGGAGGAATAAAAGCAGGACAATTGTCCTGGGGCTCAGGTTTTCTGAACAAAATCCATAGGCATATGCCCACTCCCATCACTAACACTGCTGTGTTGGGAGGCAGCAATCCAGAGACCCCAGTGCAGACGCTGACAGGTCTCACTTCGTACAGCTGATGAATTAAAAGAGAGAGCTCCAACTATTACAAACATTATTTAGAGGAATTACCTGACACCACTTTTTAGAAATACCACTGCTGTAGCATTTTTCCATGCCTTTTCAATACACAATTGGTAGGTACTTGGTTGGATACTTCAAAGACATTTGCCTTTTCTGCTCATATTTTTCAAATTAATTAGTAGCAGAACGCAAGTAGCCAGTAATGAACAGAATGGCAAACATAAGGAAAGCCAATTCCAAGTGCTGAGACACAGCATTTTTCATATGTTTGTTTTGATAATTAGGATTTTTGTTACTATGCTTGAAAATTAGAGCAAAAATAACATTTTGCTATAACCTACTCTAATTCGTGGCCTCACCTGTAGCCATCTATAAAGTTTCATAAATGCTTTAAGAAGGAACTATTCCAAATTTTAATTTTCTAATACTATTTGTGCTGTATTTTGAGGGAAACCAGAGAATGATTTAGACAAGTCTAAGACACTAAAACCTGCACAGAGTCATAACATCATCTCAATTCTGAAAATGCAATTACATTATAGGTGAAACACTAACACCACGGCTTCAGCAGCCTTATGCAAGTTGTTTTAGGGAGAATAGCTTCCAATTAATATATGAACAAAGGAAGACACCACAAGGAATTTAGCCAGGATGGCAAGGCCAACAGCCTTGGTTAATGGTAAAGTTTAATGGTAAAATACCTGTAAAGACATGAAGCAAGGTAATACTTTTGGTTCCTGTCTATCAGATGCCACTTCCTGAAAATATGTACTTTAAATATCTTTCTCAAACTATTTTTCTTAAAAGCAGTCCCTGTCAGCTCTTTTCAGAGGTCCTAACAAAGAAGAGATCCAAATCTGTCATTGTGGAGAAGTGACAGAGCTACGAGCAGTCAACATCACCCTTCCTGCAAGTTTTATGTCAGTGGAAAGAAAAACAGCCCATTAAGGTAATTCAAAATACAACTAAGTGACTTTCCATTAAATCTGTAGAATTACAGGATTTATAGAACTACATGTACCTGTAGTACTTACAAACATTTAAATTCTACAAGGATTTCAAACTGCAAAATCTGGCAAGATCAGAGACTAAACTGAGACTGCCACTTCTCAGCTGACAGCCTTGCAGACACTCTGTAATAAACCCAACAATTTTACTGAAGAAAATCTTACCAAATAAGTCTTGCCACCTGACAGAAGTTAACTTTGTCCATGCTTAGCAACAGTTTCAGAACACTGAAATACTCAACATCATTCAGAAAAAAAGCAAAGAAGTAGTAGAGGTTTCAGATATATATATGCTAGACACTAAATTTTTTTGAAATTGCCAGTATTTTCTTAAAACACCAGCTGCATTTTAAACTTCAGATGACTACAATAACTGATCCCCAAAGAAAAAATTTGAAATACTACAAAAATTAAGCTGCAGTTAGAAAGTATTGCTGAAATACAAACATTACAATAGATGTTCTTTCAAGAGCACCTGTGACTTTTAGCAGTTATTTGACTAATGATTTTCAGATGAATGGAATACTTCTAGTAAAAGATTTTACCATTTAATTATCTAGCTCGTTTAACAAGCTGCAAACAAAATAATGAAAGGTAACACAATCACACATGTCATATCAAACATGCCGTAATAAAACTGTATCTATTTAAATACATAAATAATACACACAGTTTTAACACTGTGCTCTTTCTCTTTCCAGTTACAACAACACTTGAATGCATGGTTTTATAGGAGTTATCAACCTTCCTTTTTTTCTAATAAATGTCAGGAGTCCAACTTTTTTCAGCATAACAGTACATCAAACTTGCTGGCACAAAAAATCATAATATTTTCTGAATTACTACAAGTAAATAATTTTAATATCTCTAATGAACTGCAGAAGAAAGTAATTATTTAATGAAAGATTTCTTCACTGCCATGTGCCTGACCAAGAACTACAGTAAGAAAGTGTACTAAAATCTTTTTATACCCATAGGATGAAGTTAGTTAGATTTAACATTATCATATTCCTCTGTGCAAATCCACTTCTTAAATATTCTTCATAAAGCTCAAGATGCAATACAAGATTAAAAGCAAAGAAAACATCATCTGAATTCAGTATATTTTACCATACTGCAGTTTAGCATCGAATAGTTTTATCAGTCTTTCAAAAGCAATACATTTTACTAGTAATTCACCTGACCACTCCTTAATCTTTGGGGATAAGAATGGGAGGACTCTAATATATTTAATTCCCACCAGTTTTCACGTGGTTCTTTTTGAGAGAGGGAAATTTTTAAAAGACTTTCACATCTTTGATTTTTAAGTTATCAATAAAATTTTGAGCACCCAACATATGGTTCAAAAAAGCACCAACACCTCAGTAACTCAGGTGTAAGAGAAATCCATGGTAGTAAAGGAAGAATGAAGGTGTACAAAAATATAACAAATTTGCTACTGAGTTTGCACCAGCTTTAACAAAATCCAAGTAAATAATATTTTAAAGTTTAGATATTTTGCATTCTCTGTGGAAACTATATCCATGTCAACAGTTGAGTAAAGAAAAAGCTCTTGCACCTTTCTTTATGATCGGCATTACACCTTTGGTGAATGCACTTTTAAATTACTGAACAGCTTTATACCACAGTCAAATATTTGTTGACGGAAACAAGGTAAGTAGGTGCTTTATTACATTTTATTTGAACAACATACACACACATGCATATACTTAATTAAAAGTTGACAGTTACAGCTGGGAAAAATTTCTACATGACATTCCCATTCCCCAAGCTAATAAAACAAAATGCCTTCACCATTGTCAGCCAAGATGTTTAAAACCTGGCAGAGAAGGTAACACATATGTACTGAGTGCCAAAATATCTTCCCTGCCCACCAAAGCTTTGGCAAAATTAATCATTGCCTCCATTTAAAACTGCTGCTTCTAATTTTATCTGTATGTACTCATTTTAATTCCACTTTGTCCGAAAGGAATTTTGCAAGTAAGCTGGACATTTCTTACCTTGAGACATTTGCATTCTTTCATCAGCACTCATTTGCATTCTTATTAGTATGCACGAAATTTTCATTGAACTTTAAGACTCCTACTGGCAGATAACACACTGCAATGACCATAAAAGTGAACATGCAAAATAAGACTCCCATTAATCACTAAATGTTACCAAGAAAAATCAAAGAGATTAGGAGTAGATGGCAATAATATGCTGCATGATGCATGCCACCTCCTGAATCTCTGTGGTATGTAAAATTACAAATCTCCCTTCATGAGCACTACTGACATGTCCTGAGGAGGTAAATTACATGTTCTTCAATAGGTGAACATTCATAACTAAAATACAGAAATGTTATCTGTTGTGTGCATCCATACTGCCTAAGGAAAAGTAGGCACTCCCACTTTGAAGCAAAATATAAGAGACTTCACCTAAACAAAACCAGGCAATATTTGTATTATACATATGGATCGCATTCTAAATTCAAAACTATAGTACAATAGGAAATACACTCTTGGATTTTTAAAATTAAAATTAATTGAATTTTATGTGTACAAAGAGCTAACACTAAGGATAACATAAGGGATTCTGTTTTAGTTTTGCAAAAGCCTTAATGGGCATTTCAGAACTTTCATAAAATTCACAGGTCTCAGAACACAGATAATTTAATCACACAGAGCGCTTAAAACATCTTTAGGATAAAATTTCCAGACAAGTCCTTCACAAGTAAACCCTCGGCCCTGTATTCAGTAAATTCCTAGGATCAGTACACAAACAACCCCTCCAGAGTCAAAGAAACAGCTTGCACAGATTGAGTTTGTGATCTGGATGATGCTTTATAGCTTTTTACTTGGTCTCCTTTACCTTATTACATGTTTAAAACTTGACAAACACAGCACCAGAATCAGTTTCTTAGGTTACCAGCTATCCAAGTTGAATGTCTTAGGCATAGAATGAGATTTAACTTGGACCCTCTTCCAATTTCACTACAGCCCGTTCCCACTCCTTACACTATCCTTTGTCCCTGGTTTTGTGAAAGCTCTCCTCAGACAAGTCATGCCTGTAAGTATTTCCAGGGATGGTACTTTTATTAGTTTTGGTCACAAGACGTTTCTTTTTCTAGTCATACAGTCAGTCATACAGTTGTGTAGGGTAAGCAAGAAAGGGAAAGGGTGCTGGGATGACTGCTTTTAAATCAGGTGGCCATTAAGAATTGTCCATAAGTAAAAAAACCTGAGTCCTGGCAAAACAAAGAAAAGTAAAAGCAGCTCTCTACAGATCCCAAAAAAGAAGAGGAGGCAAGAGACTCTTCAGCACCGTCCTAAAAGTGAACAGCCTGAGAGGGACAGGAAGGAGAGCCAGACAAAACTTAAGCAGAGGCCATGGATGTCAAAGTATGTACACAGGGTTTGGAGAGGAGGCCCCTGGAGATGCAAGCTTGTGCTCAACAGAGTCCAAGAGCAAAGAGCAAAGTAAGAAATATTAAATAAGCTTGTAACCTTATATTTATCTTTTACTGTTCAGAGGAAACAGCAAGTATTTCCTTCTGCAAAGTCTCAGTCTATTTGCTGGAATGATCAGCATCCATAGCAGCATGAATTATAACGTGAACACCCACAGAAAGAATGTACTGGGAAATTTTCAAGAGTCTGGACAGAAGACACAGAGTGAAAGTCCAGCACAGGTCCTGTGGGCCTGGGAAACTTCTAGACCAATCTTAAAGAGGAAAAAGTTGGAAGAGAAATGTAATGAGCCTTTCAGCAAAGAGTGTCTAAAAATCTTGAATTAAACTGTTCTTACTCAGATAACTGGCTTCTATAGTATTACTTGAACTATCTGCACTTTCCATTCCTTCTCATTTTTAACTCATTGAGAATTTTTTCTTTTTACAAGAGGCAAGAAAGAAGTAGTGATGAATTGAAATTCAGAGCATCCTACATCCCCAACTCACACCCCAATATGTAGCAAAGACATAACAGTTCTTCAAACAGCTTCTATATCCACAGCAGAAGCACCAGTTTTGGCTTTTTAAAATTCTACATCTACAAAACCATTTGCAAAGATTAGACTAGCATTGGACAAAAAAGTACAGGTCAGCCTTTTTTCTGGAGTTCCCATCTTTATCTCTCAGAAGCATACACTACACACCCATTCTGCTTAATAAATGCACTGGGGAAGAAAGCACGCATGTATCTCTTCTTTCTAGAGAAATTCAGCACTGTTGTGGTTGAGGAATGGTACTCCCCAATTTAGCTCTCACACAAAAGCTCCCGAAACCACACTGCCACCCACTCGCTCCCTCTCCCCTCCTCTTCCACCCTTCCTCACTGAGGGTGGCTGGGGTAGAGGATGGAGGCACAAAAGGCAAAGACCATGGGGTGAGATAACAATTGACAGGAAACAGCAATGAGATAAGGAAACAAACATATATTAATGCTAATAACAAAAGCATACAGAAGAGAGGGTAATTTACATGCAAAATGCTCACTGAGGATGATGTGAGATGATCACAGCCATTTCTTTTCCCAACCAGAAGCCACACCCTTTTTCTCAGAAGCCAGTCCCCTTCCCCTACTCCCAGCATTGACCTGAGGTGGCATTGTATAACATCTGGATTCTGGCCACATCCCCTCCTGGCCAATGCAAAAAATTAACCCCATCCTTGGCCAAAACCAGGACTAGACGAAAAGACTATTACTCAATCGGCAAACTGCAGATTTTCCTTTCCTCTGTGAATTCTTTGTATTTGCTGACAAAATCACAAAGAAAAAACCTCATAGTTACAAAGATGAGGAAGTTAAGCAATAAAACTGTAAACATAGCTCATAAAAACAGGAATGGCCAGTTCATCACTTCTTCTCTAAACCAAACCTGAACAGGATGCCTTGATTTGAAAAGTATATCTCAGGTCTGGCAGCTGCAGCTTTTTAGGCAAGTCCATATGCCCATGAGGGTAAGTGACATTTGACTTCAAGGTCTCGTCGATGCAACCTCCCAAAAAGCTGCAACTTCCCAGGCACCACATTGTCAAATGACAGGGATTTGTGCTAAGTTTCTGAAGAGAGATATAGCAGAGGCTTTTTAGTGCTACACAGATCCCAGCAGTACGAAGCAATGGGTTTGGATTGCAATTTGCTTGAACCAGTCTAAGACCATTTGTGCAAGGATGATTAGTCCACACCGATCTGAGACAGTCTGACTGTCCATGTTGTTTCCTGTTAATTCCAGCCGAGTGCAGAGACTACTGAATTGTCCTGGATGAGAATTCATTCACAGCAGAGCAGAGTTACCTGAAGCTTCATATATTCTTCTTGGTGTCTGTAGTGCAGTGTTTGCATGACAGTCACAGAGAACTAAGATGAGCACTGGTGGCTAGAGAACTTTTGGATGAGGAAGAAGACCTTCAGAAAGTTGGATAAGTAGATCTCCATTCAAGCACCAGATGATTTAGATAGGACAAGCCCATCAGGTAGCCGCTCTCCTTCAGAAGATGGCTATCTTGGGCTGACAAAGAACCAGGAACAACTAGAGTCAGGCTTGCCAACCCACTGTGGGTACTGCAGCAGTAAAGACAGAAACTGTTGATACTGTGGTTTTGCCATAGTTGGCAAACACTGCCAATAGTGTTGAAACACCTTTCAGAAACTTTCAGCTGTTAATACCAGCCTCAGTTAATCACAGCAAAAATCCTAGGATTTAGTGTAATGACAATGATAAAATACAAGATGAGAACATTTTCTATTTCTCTACTGATTCCATGAAGGGATATAATGGGCCTGAAGTTTTCTCTTTGCTCAGTATCACCTCCCTCAGAGAAGAGCATCAGGCATAACGGGAAGAGAATGAGGTAAAGCAAGCATACTAAGACATTTCCTCAAAACATGTTGTAGACTCAATTAGTTTGCAGCTCATTGACAAATTAAACCACAATAATATCTATGTATAAGAACAATTTTTCTTCCACCAATACTTTTAATCTCTTTTTGATCTCATGCAAACTTCCAGCAAACAGAATCATTCAACAGCTGGGAATTCCAGAGCTTAAATATAAACTGCTTAAAATCTGTTCACTTTAAACCTATCAGCTTCTGAGAGATGCCTAGGTATTTTTCTCTCCAAAAAGCATGTTGAGTGATGGGCAGATTCTATGTACTATTTCAGGGGTTCCTTGCTTATGCTTCAGAGTCCTGAATTTTAAGTCACATTTAGCCCCATACTTGGCTCAAGCACCTACCAACCTCAAAGACCAACACATACTCCTTCTCTAGTTTCTTTCTTTCTCTAAGAGCTGATCAGCTAATCCTAAGGAAATGCTCTAACTTCCCTAAAATTTCTATTCTATCCCAAATTTTCAGACAAGAATTTAATCAGCAGCAGTGGGATAAATTAGTTAATTACTAACAGGGTGTCCAACTCTCTACTAGACTGTACAAGGGAGAGTACAGGAAACAAAAAAACCATAAAAAAAGCAAGTCCCATCACTGTGCCACCAATAACTCAACTGATGTATATATTAACACTGCAGTGAAGGAATAATAAGGAAGTTTTGTGTTATTTAACGCATTTCATGCTGGTTATTCAATCAGATCCTCCACAGGCACAAATATTTTCACATTTAATAGGAGTAAGTCATGTTCACATAGGCTTTATTTTTATTAAGTACTGACTGCTCAAACAAAATTTATCCTATTTTTAAAGAGATTACTTTAAGAATTCATCATTGTTATGCATTTAAATAAAAGTCTGCCTTACTTAAAATGAAAGATAACAAACAACTTGTTCACATAGTCAGGCTTTCAATTAAAAATACAGAGTCTACATTCAATGGCAAAATTATATTGAAATAAAACCAAAACATTTACCTTCCCATTCTGCTGGAAAGTCACCAATTTGATACTGATACGCTTCACGATTAACTGCTTCTACAAATCTTCTTTCTGGTATAATCTGCCCTATAGCAGAAAAAAAGAAAGAAAAAGGCATATATATATTATATATTATATATNAGGGCGAAAATGAAAGATTAAAATACTGAGAAAATTATTACCACCTAGATGTCAATTTGAAACGTTATATTTCAGTAACTTCAAGAAAAGCTTCCATGTTCTATAGTTGACTTGTATTATTAATGACGAAAAACAGCACTCAAAGCTCACTGGTTAGGTTTGCAAAGCAGTCAGGCCACATCGTCTCCAATCACTGGCAATTGCCTCGTGCTTGTGAGATTTTTCACAACTGCCTATAAACTGAATATTTTCTTTGTTAGAAACCAAAAGCCAGTAGATAGGAATCTGACAGGGAACACTGAGTATATTGAAAGGGGAGCCAATGTGAGGAACCTGAATTTACATCCTGCATTCTGATTTTACTACTGCCAAAGAAGAATAATTAAAAATTTCGAACAGTAAAGTGGCACACAGCAGACTGACTGTCAGATATTATGCTACTGTATAGAGAAAGAGTATTTTAATTTGCTTTTTAAATTAGCAGGTACTAGAAATACATGCAAGGTTCCCATCCCTCATAGGGAAAAACCCAACAATATTCCCTAGGCTCTTTCTACCAGCTTTTTCTCTTCCTGGGGTGCTGATACGGAGAAATATGACATTTTGAGGAAACACAAAGTATATCTGCATAAAACATTTTATTTCATAATGAAGTGATTAATGAAGTTCATTCTTTCAGCATGCTTACAACAAGTATTTCAACTGAAGTTATTTTAAAACTGATACCAATTGAGACTTAGAACGATTAGTAGCTAAACTCCACACTATTATTCATTATTATTTAATACAGTAAGATGAGAACTTGTACAGAATCTGAAATTCCTTCTCTAAGTATCTTCTTTAGCTTTTTCTTTTATTTTTAAGCAATACAACATTTTTATTCTTTCAAGATATGCCATCAGGCAAAGAATATTGTGTAGCATGCCTTCATCTTTAAAATCAGATGTTTTTTAATCAATGTTGAAAGCTGTATGATTGATACTTATTTGTTTTATAAGTATACAATTCCCATATGCTGAGGAAATTACAGTTCATACCTTGCTTTAAAATAATTTTTTTCAACAATACCATTCATGATTTAATTTATTAAACTCTTTATCTACCAAGCAAAACAAAACTACAGAACTACTTTCTTCCCATACAGAAGATTTCCAGAAAAGCTGAACAGGTAGGGCTGATCCTATACAAGTCTCAGAAAAAACACTCTTCTCCAATGTTGTAAAGTTACTAGACTTTACTGCTAGAACAGCACCTTTTAAAAAACTGTCCATAATTTGAGCATTACACCATCTGAATAAACTGCAATAAGAAATAGTAACGAATAAGTGTTTTATTTCTAACTGCCACCACAACTTCTGACTGATATTATTTAACAAATATTCCACTTCTTATTCTGCTGCAAGCTATCATAAAACTCCCACAAAAATTCATTCTCCAGGTTCCACAGTCAAATCATACTGTAGAGTCAAACTCAGAAATTATTTCCCAAATGTGTTATTTCGTGTACTGCTGGTAGCTTTTAAGCCTCTCTACATTTGTGATGCACACATGACACAAATTAACTTCAACCGTCTGATTTGCCGTGTCCCCTAGGTTTTTTTTGGCAGACCACCACTGACAAATAATTTACATAGGCTTTTGTAGTGAAGATCGCACTGAGGCCTCTTTAGATGTAATTAAAACCTTTTACAGTTTAGGGAAGTGGTTTTTTCATCTAAAGATTGACTTTATTGACTGTTTTGCTTCATATTAATTCATTCCCATGTTTTCAAACAAATACTGGTGTCTTTGCTACAGCAATGCACGAAACTTCACTTGTAAGAGCATACATATGAAGCAATTAAAAATAACACCATAAGGACAATTTTAACTTTAAAATTAACCTCATTTTCATGTGACCACTGGATGTTAGAAACACTGAAGAACCATTAATGCTTCAAGTTGGGATTATATACCTAACACAGTATATCCAATTGTGTCTTATAACAAAAAGCAGGTCTCTTCAGAAAGAATTTACCAGGTGTACAGAATGTTCACACAGAATATCAGATACAACATCGTTTACACTGAACACCAAAGTAGCCAAGATTTTCAGTTTTGCAGGAGTTTTCAAGCAGGCAAAATGGCCAAGAAGCATAAGTAATTGACAGATCTTTCAGCAAGTGATACAGTATTTACATAAGTTACATTTATATACTTTCTTACTTCACATATTTTCTCTAAACCTGTCAGTCCCAGTCTATCAGAAAGCCAATGTGTCATGACTGAATCAAATTTGTATAAAAGCCTGAAAACAAAAGTGTTTAGCAGAAGTTTTGCGGCCTGCTGGCATAAGAAAGGGATAGTCAAAGCCAGCAAAGGAAATACACAGTGAAACATAAAGGGGTAGCCAATGGAGTAATGAATCAGTTTCTAAATTTCTACAGCCTTATCTATAGACTAAGGAGCCTAGAAACTAGGTTATATTTTCACAACAAACCCCATGATAGATAAGTAGATAAGCACAGACGTTATAAAATTAATATTTTAATTTTTCAGTAACTTCTAAGGAAGAGTCCTTCTATGGGTAAAATATCCTAGTTATTCCACTGCAGTCACTAAACATGATACATACGTATTTACATTTAGAAAAAGCCATTGAAGAACCTTCCAGATGAAAACAAATGATGAATCCCAAAATTGTGGTATTCTATAACCAAATTATTACTATTCTGATATCAATTTCTAAAAAAAATAAAAGCATACACACTATTCTAAAGATCTTCAGCAGCCCTAGATTGATTTTCACTACTTACAAAACCATTATTTGAAAAATATTTCCTGTTAATCCTCAAACAAGTTTGTATAATGTGTACAGCTAAACAAACTACAGCACATACAATCAGTGAGAGCAGAAATGGGACCAGCAACAGGGAACTGGATGTTTTTGGTACCTGAACTGAGCTACTGGAACAAGAGCCCCTGCCAGCTATAAAATATCAGCATGTTTTGCAAGTCAGCAGATGGAAATGGGATCTCCCTCCCACACACTACTATGTTAAAGTAACAATCCCCATTCAAACTGAATGAATATCAGATGTTCATGAGAACTCAGGACCAGGACTCTTTTGGCTTGCTGATTTGCAATGTCTGCATGGTAAGAGTCCATCGAAGAAACACTCCACTAAGATTTTGTTTTTTAAATGCAAAGACTGAACATGCAACCTTTGTGAATTTAAGGCAAATGGCCTAAATTCCAGTTGCACAGCAGTGCTCTAAAGTTCATGATGAAAGAAGTATTTTTAAAGCATACCTTTTTACTGAAGTGCTATGTGCTTTGAAGAGATTATATTGTACTTCATTCACTAACAGCCTATTATTTCATTGTCAGCAAAACAACATAAACTTCACCTACTCAAAACAAAGGTTTCTAAAATTCTTTTCAGTAGTATCTTAAAACACTCATAGAATAGGTCACCCATTTCTTTCCTCTTTGTTAATCACCAAATAAACTGTAGTTTTTGCTAAATGTGAAGCAGTAATTAAATTACCAAAGCAACTGACCTATGAGCAGTTCTTCATACAAAGCAGAGGAAGAACTACTTCTCCAGCACTAATAAACGTAGATTTACTTATCTACAGGCTGCAGGAGCAGCCCATCACTGTCCGAACAAGACCCAAAGTCTTCATCTCCACTGAAGAAGGGAAATATGTTTGTTGTGAAGAAAGTGAAAAGACAACCCTTTTAACAGTAAGTATTAATTTGTGAAAGCCACTATCTTTCCTTTGCATAGATTTTTAGCTGAGTCTGTTCACTGATGACTATATTCATGTTACCTCATGGTTAGAATTCCAGCGCTTCTACAATAATTATCTTCACCTTAGGAAAGACATAAATATTTTAAAATAATACCTTTTTCCCAAAGAATTATGATTTTTTTCCCAAATTTTGATTTCAATGAAGTTAATTAACTTTTGCTTAGTAACAAATTAATAACTGCCAACAGTTCATTATATTCATTCATACAATCAATACAGTATTCTGAAATACAAGAAAGTTAAGTATTTGCACCTAACATCTATCACTTACAGACATAGTTATATTTTCTCCAACAATTAACACACTTGAAATAATCTAAAATGCTTTATGCTTTATAAAATTATAACAGACACACATTTCAACTTTTAAGAGCAGCAAGGCCACAGATGTTCTATGGTTGTGATTTCCATTAACCTCAGATGAACCAGGATCAGCGATTTCCAGCTTTACAGCAATGCAGGATCAAGCAATATTAAACTTGTTAAGTGCTGACTCAGCAAGTCCAAAAAAAGCTAAGTACCAGGCATTCATGGTCAAAAATTTTGTTTCAATTTTGCTATTTGTATTTACATCTTAACAACAACACATTTGGCTTTTCAGAGTTATCTGCAAGTGCTATTTTCTTCCCAAAGGAAGACACATTTCTTCAGACTTCTATTGAAGGTTTCAAGCCAGGGCAATTGCTTCTGTTTTTGGGAACATGTACTACCAAAGAAAGACTCACATACACTACAAATATCACAGTCCCTTTTCACTTCCCAAAAGAATTGCCAGCTGACAAAGTCAGTAACTTCCTCTGAGATCGGTGCCCATTGAGTTTATATATGTTCACACAAACCTTATGTTTTGAAAATCTGCTGTATCTTAGACAGCGGCAGTTAAATTAAACAACATTTGTTTGAGAAACAATTTCCTTCAACGGACAGACAAATCCCTCTGCTAAATATCCACTGTCATTGTAGTCCCTGAGCTCTCTTAATCTGGCAGCAGGATGCAGCACCACCAGTTCCCACTCCCTGCTCACTGGAATGCTTTATGTCTTCCTCCTCATCTGTGAAGCCCAAGACATACCATGAGTTTACAAAGAACCACTGTTTTGTAAATGAGTCTACAATAAGCCTACTAGAATTATGCAGCATTACATTCTTTTGGGAACACAACTGCAAATTATACTAGTACGAATGTAACGACAGTCCCTTGGAGAGCTGATGGAAGCTCAGTGGTCTGTCATAAAGAAGGTTTCTCCCAACTGTTCTTTTGGTCTATCAGATTCAAGAAACACTTTTCTATCAAGTACTGTCAAAATGTAAATAAATCCAAGAAAGAAGTGTTGAATTTATTTTGTAAATGTATGAAAAATGGTTTAAAATGGGAACTTAGCATGCATACAGGGAATTTAGCAAGCAGACAGAAAGTGCACAATAGCTTCTGCTCTTATAAATAAAAACATAATGCAGGAAGATAAACAAAAAGGCAGTCATACAGGAAAAAGAAATGGGTAAATGACAGCAAAGGTACGACTTGTAAATAAAATGAAAAGAAAGACACAGCTGTGAAGAACATCCATGCTGCAATATGACCAAACATAGCAGTGTTATGGACTGGTTTGGATGATTCATTACATTTCAATTAGAAATCCTCTGTAAAAACTCATTTACCACCTCCACTTTTTCCAGAATAAATGCAATTATTACAACAAGCTGCACATACATTTTCAGGGTACTAATGCTATTTTTGGGTTTTAGTAGATTTTAATGAATTTTACAAAAGCAACACAGGTGTGAGATTTGCAAAGAAAATTCAGTCCTATACAAGAGGTCAAGTCTGAACAAAACTACAGCTAATATTCTACTGCACTTGAAGGATTAAAGAATACTGGTACTACCATTTTACTATGTTAGCTTTTCATTGTGCAGGTTAGGGAAGAACACTCATCTATATCAGCCACAGTCAACCCAACAGTGCCAACTTCTGAAGAAAAGTTAGCTGAAGTCCTTGAGATGTATTACACACTTCACGTATATGCATATCCTACAAACATGCAAAGAGCCTTAAATGTTATTCTTTATTCTACAATTTATATGCTGCTCATTTTATCATATAAATTACAAAAGTAGCCTTTGAAGTTGCACTTGTACTACAAGACTGCATAGTTTAAGAACATAAGAGAAGGTGTGTGTGTACGTACACGACCACAGCTGGTCCTTTCGCTAACAGGAGTCTCACAAATACAGAGTCAGATGAAAAACCGGGATGAAGATATATCAAAAGAAGACAACAAATACACTTCTGCTGCAGGTAAGTTGTTTGCTCACGCCTATATAGTAATTACACAAAAACTCTTGCCAAGTTGACATCTTTGTCCAAAGCGCAAGATATGACTGAACAGAGGTCCTAATATTTCAGACACAGCAAGAAGGCGGAGGTGGTGCCCCTCTAAACATGCCAACATGGCTCTGAAATTGATGGTGGTGTTGAAATTCTGGGTAGAAAAAGAAGAAGCCCAGCCCCCTTTGCAAAAATCAGGAGACATGATGAATGATGGTGTTTTGCTCAAAAAAGCCTCTTCGGTCATCCAGCAGGCGAACTGCTGCTCTTCATGGGTTAAAATAGGGCTTTAGGAAGAAAACTAGAAATACTGTTCGGAAAGCTCAAGGGAAAAAAAAGGGGCTGGTAGGGCAGGGGTGTGTGTATGTATGTGCACGTGCAAATACCAGAGAACAGGGTCAAAACTTGATGTAGACTTCCCAGAACACCATCTGTGGGATACTGGCAGTCTGACAGCCCCCCAGGCAAGTTAAGGGGGATGTTTTCAAAGAGAAGGAGCTCTTCCTTGAAAAAAGAGGAAGCAATCTCAATGTGACAGGACAAGTGACTACAGCAAGACCCTGAACAAGAAACAATTTGTGGGGATGTCTGCTAAGTGCAGCCTGCTACAGTCAAGAGAAACGCCAAAAGCTCAAGGAAATGAAATAAGTAACGAAGACTGAAATAAATATACAGAACAGTAGAGTCTGACACGGTGCCAAAAGAGAACGTATTTTCTGTTTCATCATGGAGCTGGGTCTAACGGGAAGTTTTGTATTTCATAAATAACCTCATGGCAAAGCTAAGTCCTGTGAGATGAGGCAGTCAGGTTGACATAACCAGGTGAAGAGGCAACAGGGACTCTTCTCCCTCAGATCTCAGAAAACAGCAACCTGAAGGGCTGTGATGGCACAGACACCAACATGACAAGTGATGCTACTCCACAGCACCAGAGTGTGAACCCAGGGGCACTGCTGTGCAACTGAGAATGCAACCATAGGCCTGGGATCTGGCAACCATCTTCTCTACCCAGATATTATATTCATGTTTTTTATAAAACAATACTGAAGTTCCTACTTGACTGCTGGGATTCAGCTTTAACTAATCCTAAAGAATTAATTTGAGATGGAATAAAAATTGATACCGAGACAAAAAACCAAGAACATCACCTGGCCTGGGAAAGATGCATGATACATTGACCTTAAAAGCTCAAAATGCTGTCACAGAAAGTTCTAGTGCTTCAAAATACCAATATTATGTAGCAGATAAATATTGCAGCAGTAAGTTCCAAAAATGTATGTTACCACTCTTTTCCAACTTGAAAGTTTAAGCTTTCACTCAGATAAACTAACTGAACCTGAATACCTTACCCCACAAGCAAACCATGCCTTACTTCTACTACGAGAAAGAAAAAAAAAAATATTACTTGAGAACTTAAAGACAACTCTGTATGATAATATGATAGGACTATACACCTTGAATTCAAAACTGTCATCTCAGTTCTAAAACAACAGAGGATATGCCTCGTCCTTGATGATTTAGATTAATTATTACAATAACATTTTAACCTTAGAGTCCTTAAGAAGAAGCTGTTAGGCAGTTAATAGGCCGAAAGAAATCTCGCCATGTTTTCACTCTTGTTTCCTAATTTGTGAAAGCTCAAAGACAGATACTTAAAATGAAATATCTCAAAAAGTAGTACAAACTAGTTTAGAAACAAGATTCTAAACATTTCTGACTCATTAACTTGAAATTGACATATGACTACAATAGGATTTTTTATGTTTATCAGTTGAATTTTTCATTACTTATTTTTCTTTACTTTTGTGTTTCTACTGACAATAAATTTCTAGTGTGCTTTTCCACATATCTTTATACATGCATAACATAAGTTATTTAATATAACATTTAAAATTTATTAAAAAGGCATTGAAGTAAAAAATAGGAAATAAATTGCAAGCATAAGTAGTAATATGATTTTTAAAAAAAAAGATTGAAAGAATGCTATACTAACGTTTATAGGAATTTAAGTTTCATTGTTATTCAGGTTAGTATGTACTTCTACAGCTTTTCATATCTGAAGTTTGCAAAATGGCAGCTTTCATTTATACAGAAATAAAAGTATGTTTAGTTTATTTGGTTAGAGTTCTAAGATAAACAAGTATTTCAAAGGTAATTGGTACTTTTTAAAACAATGTTAAACAGCACATATTAGTAAGCAATAATTTAGTAGATAAATATTAGCAATGCAAAATCATTTACCATTCAACAGATGATTTTTTTTTTTTGTGATTACCCTCTAGCTTTACATTGTTAGGTTACTTTCAAAGCTCTCTTCAAAAATTTGTTTCTTTAATCTGGCCTGTGTGTGTGCACCTATTAGTTAAGGTGCTTTCCAGTAACACTGATCTGGAGAAAAAAAGCCCATACTTTAGGTGATTTTGGTGACCTCAGAGTGGTGTAGGTGGTGAAGAAATTGAAGAAAGCCATCACATACCCAAGGAATTGCAGCAATACCTGATCTGCTTTCAAAGCTAATTTGAGCAGAAAAAGATTGAAAGCATAACAGCTGGGAACAAGGACCAACCACAAATCAAAGCTTTTTACATCTGAGTCAACCCATTATTTTATTTTATTTTTGTACTCAGCTCTCAGAGTTTGTGTGGTCTCTTTTCAAGTTGGAAAGAGGAAATGCACACACAAAAAGGAACAAAAGAGTGCAAAACACTTGACAGTTTTCTCTGTTCTAGTTCCACAGTTCTAGCTCAACTAAATTGTAGACTAAACAGAAAAAACTGAGGTCTGTGTGCTTTAACAGTATGTGAGTACCTAATCATCAAGTACTTAAATACCTATTTGAGTGCTTATTGTTTTGAGAATATTTTGCTCCCACTAAAAGCAACAAGTGAAACGATTGTAATAGTTGCCAGTAAGTTTATACAAGAATTTCTACGTGAAAGCATTTACCCTGATGCCAGTGAAAGAAAAGAAGAAAGACCACTTTTGGATGGCAACCTTTAGAATTGTATAGCTTGTAATAACTGTAATATAAGTGTTTGATACACAAGAGTTTACAGCTACTGAAAACACAAGCTGTGATACTTATAAACTCTATAACCAAACAATTTCATTTCTTTGTACATCAAAGACTAGTAGGTTCCCAAACCTACTGGTAGTAAAATTAAAAAGCTACTCTACTATGGTTTTTTTTTAAATTTAACCTCCAAAATGCAAGCTCTCAGAAAAAAAGACATTCATAGAGATTTCCATTACTGCAAACTTGCTCAATTAACCTAATTAGTATTCTAAGTCATTCCTTTCTGGTGTGAGCAGCTAAGATAGGTGATCCTCATGTCTTTATATTAAGATGCCACACAAGCACTTTAATTCTTAAATATCAAAACCACACAACTTGTGTCTCACCATACTAAATCACAACTCTGCATTGTCCGGCTGTGGAGAACGCCCTTCTTAGTTTCTGCAACACTTGGGTGTCTACTGACCCCAAAACTTGTATTTGCTGACCTTCCTTAACTGCAGCAAAGGATGGCACCAATGCAGACTACAAACTATGAGGAAAAGGCTTCTGGACACAGCCTGGTGGGTGTAGCTGCCTTGCAGTGCATTGAGAGCTGCAGGCAGAAATCTTTAACAACAAGATTAAAGAACACACCCAAACATTGAACTTCTCCACAGTCTTTAAGATGCATAGATATTCTGAAACAAAGTTGTCAACAGATTGACATGATGACACTGCTTTACTGCTTCTATCAAAAAACAAGATACTTCAGACATATTTAACCTTTTCCCTCTCCTGCCCTCTTTTCTTCCAGAAAAACAGAAAGAGACAGGAATATACAAAATCTTGCAACCAAAAAAAGACACATTTGTTCAATTCTATTATAGCATTTGTCTCAATGGCATTTTTTACTAATTGTTTTGATAACATGAATTTGTTCTACGTGAATGAAAAAATATTTGTTTTTTTAAATGACCAACATAATGAGACTTGTTACTCAGAAAAATAAATTTAGATCTTACACATTCTCTCCTATCTGGGTATGTGTATGAATGAGAGGGAGCATGCCACAGATGAGATGAGATGAGATGAGATTTTCATCCCTAATAAAGATAACCTATTTTAGTATATTTCAATACCATTCATTTTCTATCCTGGGAATTTATTACAAAATCAAATTACATGTATGATAAATGTTCTGCAATTATCAGTAAGAGTCTTATTTTTCAGTTTAAGGACACTTCTGATTTACAGTTGCATTTTACATACTGTACAGATGACTAAATGTGTATTTAAATATAAAAATTCAGACATTTTAGTTCAAATCAGTTAAAATGAAAAATCTTTCCCTCCTAGCTGCCTATATTTCTCTTTAATCGTGGTCAGTATAGGACCTTATTACAAGTAATTTGTTACTCTAGGGCTGAGGAAAAAATGCTAGCCTCACAAGTTTTGTCATTTTTCCCCCAACTTCCCCTGCAGGCTGCTATTGTTGATGGCCTTTATGGAAATATAAATTCAATCAGCAGCTGCAAATTTCATGAGACGTCCATCTTCATGCTGAATTTCTAACTGAGTGTCAAAACAATCCGTGGATTTCTCCCTGATGAAACACACTTTGAATTGTAAATTTCTGCAATTTTCTCATGTTAGAATTTGAGCTGCACTAAAATAGAGCCAGCCCAGATATACTGCCTGCCAGATTGAGACAAGTAATTTTCCCCCTCAATCTATCAACTCTGCCATTGAAAGGGTTAAAAATAACCCACGAAAAATTACCTGTTTCTATTTTATTTTACATTAAAAAACTAGATTCCATTTGCTGTTCTTTTAAAAAGAAAAACAGAAAGGCCTTCAAAACACTCCAAATACTCTCAAATCAGTTACTTGAACCCGCTATTCATTTTACAGTATTTTGCAGTGATAAACCCCCAGAAATTAGTTGCAATAGAACTTAAAGAATTTCCTGCGGTGCCAAAACGGTTCATAGTTTGTTTCTTCTAAAACTCAACTTACATTAAATGTTGATGGCAAATAGAAAACAGAAGCATAAATTACAAAAATCAAAACTTCAGTAGAGTTTTGAACAGTTTATTGTTTTCTGAATACAATAAATCAAAATAAAGTTTCTCATTCAATTACTGTTTCTTGTAGTAGCTTAGGAGGCACACATAGCCTACCTAGTATATTATAGCAGTTCAAATATTTTGCTTTAGAGGAATATTTTTTTCTCTCTTCTGTAGGCACTGACATGAAATATATAAAAAACCACCAGTTTACTAATTTGCAAGCAAATGAAATAATCTGTTTATTATATAGAAAAGAGGTAAGAAAAATTCACACACAGAAATTCACTAATAATGATGATTTATCTATTAATGCAGTTGAGAACTAACTGACACTCTCCTTCTTTTCTTCTCTCTGGGGATAAATACTGTGGTGGGATGGTTGACGGGTTTACTGAACTGCACTTCACCATCACCAAAAAGAATAATACTGTTTTGGATGTTTCAGTACAAATACCACATTCTAAAACACAAGACTGTCTTTCAGTTTAGAGAAAATTCAAATGGGCATCTTCTTTTTGTATACACCAAACTTTCAGTTCATTATCAGAAAGAGGAAAGAAACCTAAAAGTGAGCTACAGAGTATTTGTGCAGCAAAAGACTTTCAATGTACTAAGGTTTTATCACTTCATCATTTCTATTTCTTTTATCACTACACCATTTCTTCAGCTGAGTCATTCCCTGTTCCCTGCCCCCTCCCTCAGTTACCTGCCCTGCATTCTGGTTTATGTGAACTGGAATGACCTGAGAGTTGATCATAAATCCAAACCCTCAAAACTGATCTATACAGTTTCCTTGACTGGTTTCTTAAAGTTAAGTATAATTCACTGATTTAAAAAACAATAAATAAGCAAGAGCACTAGTCCATGTCAAAAATCAGATTAGTCTCCAAAAAAGACCCAAGGAAAGAATGCTGGTATGCAGCTGGAGAAGGACTTGCACTAGTTAGGTGAAATCTTATGCTCTGGCAAACAGGCAGGTCAGAGGGGCATGTTGCTCAGAGGAAAATTACTGGACTTCCTACACTTATTAATCTCACCCTTATAAACTTGCTATTCTTAGAATGTTCCCTGATCAGCATGACAAAAAAGCCCCCCAACTTTTCTGAAAACGTTATTTCAATGGAACTCTGGTTTGGTTTCATTGAGTTACAAAATCCAGATCAAATAATCTTGAGACTTTATTTCACTTTTACATTATCATATATTTCTTAGCTTTAACAGCAAAACAAAGACACCCACTAATCTCTCCTCTAATACAAGTAATTTTATATAGTGGAGCAGATGTTCTGCTGCACATGGTTTCCAGTCACATGTTTTAGCTACAAATTCTGCTAGGGTAGGTAGTAAGAGCGGTAATTACTGAATGTATTATAATAGCTTTCATTATAAGAGATTCTTGAATATTATTTGGTTATTTTTATCTGTGGAGCCTGCCAGAAAGGAAGGTAGGCATAACAAGACAATCTAGTTCTATTTCTCAACATATTGAGAGTACTACAGATAAGAGTTTGCTGTAATAATTGTAAAGTACAGGAACCAAGAATCCTTCCTAATTGTGTTAATCATTGCATAATAATAATTGGCCTCTTGAGGGTTTAACTTTATTTTGCATTATTTCAAAACCTCACCATTTCTCAAAAACAGCTACTTCTATTTTATCCGTATCTTCCAAGTTCTAGGCCATGACACTTAATTAAAGTGCAGGGTGTTGAAGCACTTCCAAAGGGAGCTGATAAAACATCCATCAAATACATTATGGTGCAGAATTTTCCAATTTATGTGTGGAGTTGGGCTTGCTAACCTCTAGGCATCCTACCAAAACTGAAAACACCAAAGTAATTCAAAACTTAGGGAAGTAAATGAAAATTGAAAACAGTGTTAATAAGCAACACAAAGCTGCATGAAAGAAAACCTACAGTAGTACAACAACCTACAAACCCAACAACTGTGATCCTACAAAACCTAGTACGCTCTATGTATTTCCTCAATGCCATCTTCTGCACTGTAAAGCCATTGCAGAAGTGAGATTTCTTTTTTCCTTCCAATATAACCCTGAAAGTCATTAGTATATCAATTACATAAGAATGCTTAAAAAGAACAGCACTCTAAAAGACCCCTCACCCTGAGCAAACCAGTTTTAGAACTTTATGCTGTGTAAAAAATTGCATTAGGAGGCGAATTCAGGCACCTGCTGATACAAAAAAAAAAATGGATCAAGTAGCAATGTCACAAGCCAGATAAACCTAGGATGACACTAAGCATACATTTTGGCAAGGTGTCAGAAGTACTACAAATAAACAAAAATTTTAACTTTTATGGCATTAAAGTACATCACCCGCAGATTGCATTACTTTCCTCCCACATTAAAGCTTTGCTTTTAATTTAGTAACACCTCCTACACATATATGCACAGACTTTCATGAAGATTTCCTTCTTCTCACCTTCCTCCTAAGACAACTAGAAAAGTTTGTAAATGGCAAGACTGCCTAAAAAGGTTGGGAGCACTACCACCTTACGAAGCTGATTTTTAAAATACAGCATAATCATTGCTAATATTGGAAGCAGGAAAAAGTGAAGTGAATAATAATAAAAAACCAAAAGGTCCAATACTTTCTCATCCAAAGTATTCTGTTGCAAGGCAGTCCCTATGTAATGTAATCATTCCACTCAAAAAACTTAAAAAATATCTTGTTGAAAATTGATGTGAGGTTTAACCTCGTCTTATAAAGCAAACAATAAATAGTTTCCAAAGCAGGCACATGCAGTGGTTAAAACTGTATTATTTGGAGGACTGTCAGTTGATTCATCACGGGCATGAAATACACACCCTCTCTGGGAACGTGAACTCTCATATGTTCTATGTGGCCTTCACAGTTTATGGCACTTTGACAAGGAAACAGCGATGTGATACACAAAGAACACTGCAACAGTGGCCAGCTGTCCAGTGCCATAACCTTGTACCTAAATGCTCTCAGGAAAAGCCTGTAGAAAAGTGTAGAAAAGCACGTGGACACCAGCAAGAACAGAAAAAAGAAACGTTACAGTTGTTACCATTGAGGGAGAAGGAAACAGAATCACAGCTCTTCCATCAGCTGATGGATCCCTAGAGAAAATTTGTCATATTAACCCAGTAAAGTCCCAGGGAAATTAAAAAGTGAATGGAAATGTCAGTTTATCCCTCAGGCAAAATCTGATTAATATCTAGAATTCTATAAGCATTGCTTAGATAATGGCATCTATAATAACATTGCATCACCCCCAATATACACAAGGTTTATCAATTAAACAGAAACATGGCTAATATCCATCCTCTCAAAAAATGTTTCTCAGTATAATAGCAATTTGTGTGCAGATTTCCAGAAATGTTTGTGTTCCAGACCTTTGAACCACTTGCAAAACTGTAAGAATAATCATGTTGCTCAGTGATCTACAGTATCACTATTTATCATAGCCTTGAAAGCCTCATCTGGAGTGATGCCATGCTAATTAATGCATAATCAAGCACACATGATCATTTTTCTGTTATTCCACATATTAAGTGTAATTTTCAAATATTTTCCATCAATGAGATGATCAACAAAAAGAATTTAGAATCATCAAAAGATCCAAAAGAGGCTGCGTGCACAATATAAGAGCTCTCTAAAGCTTGGTGTAAAAGGAAAAAGATAATCACTAAACAATTTTTAGGTATCGGCCATCATATCCAAGCCTTCCATGGTCAGTAATATTTACAGCTGCATTCCTGGTCCCTACTAAAACTAGCACAAGTTTCAATGTCTTTCTTTCATTTATTCAAAGATTAGCTCAAACAGCTTTCTGTTATTTGCATATTTTCTCTTGACAAAAGGAAAATACCCAACTAACCAACTACCGTCAAAAAACTGTTTCACAGTTCTTTCCTAGGACATTGCATCATTGCATCTCCTCTACAAACTTCCCTCCCTCAAGGGCATGAGTCTTACAGAATTTAGCAGTCAATAATGCAGAAAGAGACGTTAAAAGACTCTTAAATTTAATTACTCTTGTAATCTGCATCACAAATAGCAGGTTCAGAGTACCACCGCCCTAAAGAGAAAGTATGGAAAGGAGAGCACTTTCCTTTTCCTATGAAAAGAAAAACAGGACTGTGGACTTAATTGTACGGATTCTTCCATCCAAGGCTTTCCACACATTTGGAATAACAAAAGAGGCAAGCATAGGAGATCCACCTTCTTTTCTGAAGGCAAACAGTGGAAGTCCTGTCTATGATACAAGGTAGTAGCTATCAGACTAATCCAACATCATATCCTATACATTCATCAGGCAAGTTGTCTTTTAACAATTTTTTTCACCATTTTATTTCCTTTAGCACCTACGAAACATCTATCAGGTACACTATTTAAACACTTATTAATACTAAACTGAAGAAATGACCAGTTACTTTCTTTTTAGTCCATTATTTCGTTGTTTGTCAGATGAAGACATACTATTTGTTAGGTCTTCATCATACTTTAAAAAATATTCTAATGAGTACTAATTCTCCTGTCCATGTTAAAGATCTTTTGCATTCTGTCTTTCATTTTACAACACGTTGCAGGTTCTTTTTCTCTACATAGATATTTAAATACTATGTTTCAGTCCTCATTCATCTTCAGCCATTTTTTACTCATCACATTTACACAAATCTTTGGATGCATCCAATATCATCTTTTCTTTTGAGCCAACTCTAAGCCACTTTTTATACTTTTGGCCAACTTCCTTATGCTGTATCTTTTCCTAATTAGCAAAGTCACAATTTTTTTTTTTAGTCACCTCAATCTCCATTCTAGTCCCTTCTTTTCTCCCCAGTTTAGTTGATCTAATTGAAGTTATTTCATCTAGTCCAACTAGACAAAACAGGTAGACACATATACATACAGAATCAAATCCTGAGCCAAAGCATTCTTGAACTTCATTGCATAGAAATGGCTCAGTATGTTACAGAAACATCTCAGAATCTCCACATCCCCACTTGTTCACTTAAAAAATGCATCAGAACTCCATTATGCCAATGTCAGTCCAAGAGTGTGCCATCTTATTCATGCAGACTATCCACTCTTGCCCAGAAATTACCTCCTATAAACTGTTTTAATTTCACTAGCAGTTACGAGGTCTTCTATTATGTAAGATTTCAGGATAACATCATAATTTTAAAATACTAACACTTTAAAAGTATTAAATAGTGATGATTTAACCTACTGTGTGAACTTTAACTACAGTAACATAGGACAAAAGTTCCAGTTTGCCAATAACTCTTCAAAAATAAATCTGGACTCCTTTTGAAAAGACTCAAAATACAGCAATACTGAGTGAATTACAAACTTCCATCGAAGAACACAAAATTTTCTAAATTCACAGAAATATTGCCTTCATCGTCTGCAAGCTCTTTCAGCACGACAGAAGGCAAACTAAAGAACATGCTTTGGGAAACATCCCTGAGAAAAAGGGGCATGTGCAGCTATTCAGAGATATCCCAGCTACAGATGAGCCGGGTAGTCAAAAGGGATAAAATGTTATTGCTACTTGTGAATTGTTACTAAAATTACACGCAGTGGTTGCTGTACTTTTCACAGCTTGAGGGTATGAGGAGGAAGTAGGTGAAAAGTCTAGTGAATACTGCATACATATCATAATTTGCATGGCCACTGCAGGGGCACAGAAGTGACAGAAAAAAATCTTGTAATTTGAGATAGGTCAGTTTTAAATATAAAATCACTTCTTTCTGAATCAAAACCATACCAAAAGTCACCTTGGTATAAATAAAATCTAAAAAAACCCAAACCCCAACAAATTATGCTGTCAGTTTTAGAAATGATAATGCGCTTCAGAGATAAAACATTCTTCGACACAATTGAACAGATGTAATTTCTCATTGTTTGTTAACTGGACCAATACCTAAAATATAATTCAAATTAAACTGAAAGATACTGCCTTCTAAGAAGAGGTGCACCATCCCAAAAACAATGAGTGCTGTAGAGGTTAAGATGACATTATTATATCACATTATACATTTATGCATTACTTAAACTAAATGTTAAAGATTAATACACAGTGGGTTAATTTGAGGAAAAAACTCCACATTTCATACTGGTAGCTGTCATGGGTAAATTATATTTTGTGTCTCCCTTTATTTAGGGGGAGTCCTTGAGATTTAGCAATTTTGTATCTGGTGGTTATTTGCTGTTATTTCTTGCCTGTTGCTGTTCTGCTTGTTGGTAAATTGTTATCGTTTCATGTATATATACTCATATTCATTCCTTATTGGTGGAATTGGCTGAACCTATAAAGGGAGAGATTAGTTGAACCTATAAAGGGAGGCAACTCATTTTGGAGTGTTTTCCTTTAGTCTCAAATAGCAGAGGAAGAAAATAAAAAAATACTGCAGCATAAGACTCCCCTAAATCTCAAGTGCCCATACCTTTCTGTTCACTTTTCCCCTCTAAATTGTTTTACCGCTTCCAAGACCAGTTAAAAATGGACCAAATCATAAATACCAATCACCGTCCAACATTAAAGCTCCCACTGAAGAGTGTTTCTTTAAACTTTCCAGTCCTTTTAATTCCTTTTGTTTCTAACTATATTAAGAGGAAAATTTCTGATTCGATCCAAGCCTTTTCCCCCTCTCACCTTATTGCCAACGTTTACTTAGCCTTTCATGACATTTCCTCCATACAGTCTATCAACAATACTGCTTTCAATAAAACTCCACCATACCTTTTCTCACTACAGTTACATTTTCTCTCTATGCTACTTCATTGGTTTCCAGCTTTTTCTGTTGCATCAGCAAGATGAGCTAGAAAACTTCCAGTGCACTACTGCATTTACAGCAATTGTTCTAACAGCTGCTCTCAGAAATACATAACTAATAATTATCTTGCAGTACTTACAAGGCAAGTGCCTCATGGCACTGCCTGTCCTTAATCCCCACTTGTCTTCCTGTGTTTCACTTCTGGAGACACTGCAATCTTTGTAACACAAACACCCTTCAGACGCGAATTTGTAGTACAGATACCAAAACATAACTCAAATCACTTCTACTACTTCTTTCTGATTCAAGTTACTGCTAAGCACCTTCCACAGTTCTGCTGTTTCCTATCAAGGATCACCCATCTTATACACAGAAACAAATTCTTCTCTACCAAGAGTTTAGTCCTGCCTCCTTCTGTCTTACCATCTTCCTCTCTCTGGCACCTCCAAATTTATGTATGATCTCCACATTAAAATTAGCATGGCTAAACCAGGTCTTATTATCCTCCCTTTCCACATAATCATGAAGAATGCCATCATTCTCCTCCTTTCTTTCTGGTACTCAGGATTTCTCTCCAACATGTAAGTTGGAGAGATATTTTCATAAATAATCTTACCTGCATAAGATATTTTCAGTAAGATTTTCCTGATTTTCCACAATGCTAAATCTACCATTCAAGCATAACTACAACAACATAATTTTCTCTTGACATGGGATGTGCATCCTACCCTACTCATGAATTCATAACACTGCTGCAAAGATTGGTTTTCTAGTCAGGAATTGTGGGAACTCAATTGTGTCTTTAGGCCCTCTGCAGGGTTTCTGTTTTTCACTTTAACTACAAGGTACTTTGTTTTCAAACTCCTTTGCAAGGAGGAGTCTCCTCTGTACCCTTCTCCTCTTTCTATAGCCTGAGACAGGTGGAGTCCTATCACATATGGGTCTGCATCAATCAAGCTAAATTTATTTTCTGTCTCCTTCACTACATGGAAGAACTCCACGAATATCCACAAAGTAATTTCAAAATTTTCCTTTACCTTCTATTTGATGTGAAGAATAAGAATTCTACCATGAGTGGGTTGTGTTTTTGCTAATAAGGATGGCCATTACTATCCATATTTTTCTACAGCACCTCTGTAGTAGCCTGTGACACCCCCGTAGAAAGCTAGAATGAAATGGCTTCTTCTAAGGGTCTTTGCTTCATTATGCTCATGTGCCCTGGTTCTGTTCCCTCAATTGGACTGTTGGCTTCCCTGCCCCTTTTTTCCTAATATGTCCCTGCCCCAGAAAGTTCTCCCTTCCCCACTCCCTCCTGAGCCTTTGTTCCCTCACCGCTCCCCCAGTGTTTCCCCATGGNGCGCCATGACATACCTCTTCTTAGGCATCAACTTCGAACATCTTGGATAAAGGCTATCCTTCCATCTCAATGACCAAGCAGGTACTAGAGATGCAAGACATTGCTGTGGTTCGTAAGCATAATAAAAATCTGAAAATAAATTTAAACAACACATATGGGAAAAATTATGCTGTAATATCCAGGAAGATAAAATAAAAGTAGAGATGGTTCTTGGTTCTTTGCCCAGCAGTACAGCAAATTTTGAAGTAGTTCTACAGCAGGTAGTTTTTTACATAATACAGAGATGGTTTTGTTATTGCTGAGCAGGGCTTACACAGAGCCAAGGCCTTTTCTGCTTCTCGTACTGCCATGCTGGTGAGGAGACCAGGGGTGCCTGGGAGGTTGGGAGGAGACACAGCCAGGACAGATGACCCCAACTGACCAAAGGGATATTCCAGACCCTGTGATATCATGCTCAGGATATAAAGCAGGGGCAAAAAGGAGGAAGGGGGGAACCTTTGGAGTGACGGCATTTTTATGCCATTATTTTCCTCAGTAACCATTATGCTGCCCTCCTGAGATGGCTGATTTTCTTGTATACATGGCTTTTGCTTTCCCTATTGAACTGTCTTTATCTCAACCCTCAAGTTTTCCAGCTTTTACCCTTCCAATTCTTACCCTGATCCTGCTGGTGGGGGAGAGAGCAAGCAGCTGCGTGGGACTTGGTGGATGGCTGGGGTTAAACTACAACAGGTGTCTATAAATTCACACTTGATAACATGCAGAACGTAAGATCTAGCAGCAGTAATTTTATCATTAAGTAATGCCTAAGTATTTTATCTAATATATCTATTACATATAGAGAGCCAAGAAACTAGACACTGAAGCCAGACCTGATCTCAGGACATGTTTGCCAACAGAAGAAAAAAAAACCAAAAACAATTTTACAGAACAGAAGGTAAAATTTATTTCCTTCCCTCACCCATCCATAAAGAAGGCCCGCATTTGCACTTCACGTATTTGAACAGGATACAGCATCACAATGAATCTGTCTTTGGCTTCCACTGTGCTACTATAACAGATTATCAATTCCTTCTCTTCTAGCTCATGCAGGTTATTTCCACTTACTTGCCCATTTACATTTAGTTAGTTTTAGTCCTGCCTCATGTTATGCCATACCTTCCTACTAGAGAAAGATTTCCTTCTTGTGCTCTGCATCAGGATAATACAGCTACAGAGATTCAAGAACACTTGAGAAGGAACACAATCCCTTTCACCTCAAAAGAGGACAGAGTCTGCAAGTTGATGTATTTTAATCCCCAGTTCCTTTGTCTTGATTACCACAGGTAATGTAACTTTGTACTGGCATTTTCGTTACAAACCCTTTTAAAGAGTACCAGCCATGCTGTAAACATTTGCCACAAGCTACATTACTGAATGGCGAACTAAACAATACTTATAGCCTAATCAATCGTGGTAAAATTCAATGCAGTCTGTTTTGGGTCATGAGATAGTAACTCATATTAAAAGACCTGATGTCTTATGCACTTCAACAACTTACAAATGCATTACTACAAGGTAGTTTGATGACTACCCTTCATGCAAAAGGTTACTGTACAAGTTCAGAGATACAGTCATAATTTGTAAAAAACAGAAAGTAAAGAGACAGTGCCAAGCTGTCACTCAAGAGGTAGGTCAGGATGAATAAGTAGTTGAAGCCCTCTTTCCTTTTTAGATGCAACTGTAAATCGTTCCAAGGTGCTTGGGTGACACACTTACTTCTCCACTTCAACCGTCTGCTCACCAGCTGCCTCAATATTACTAAAGCAAATCTAACATACAACAACTAACTTGTGACTTACAGAACAAGCATATTTCTTGCTGGTTTTCTGGTACATTGAAACTATTTTGGTAGGCTGGTATGGTTGGGCATTTAAGGCCTCTAACTCTGATTTGGATTAGCCACCTTTCTTTTACTGAGGGGAAGATGTGAACAATCAAAGGACATGGAAGAGTCAGGCTCACGGACTGTACTGAACTGTCTCGTTGCACAGAAGCAACAGAGCAGCAGAAATCAGTTAACCAATCAATTACTCCAGGTGTAATTAAAGAGGTGTAATTAATTACACCTCTTTGAGAATACCTATAGTCTGTTTCAGAGGACAGAGTTAGTCACATTTGGGAATACTGTGCCTGTTGCAAAAGTCTAAAAATTAATACGCTCTGGCAAGAGACTGTGCCTTCCTAACCCCTCCTGCTCTCAGAGGAAAGTCCTGGTCTGGAACGGACAAAGACCTCCTCAGAAGCATTACCCTACCATTGTACAGGATCTGCACAGACCACACAGACCTATTAGTAGAGATTTCACTGACAAAAAGTTTATATAAAGCTTGTTAAAATACTCAATTTGATAATCTTGCCTTCTTGTGACAGGGTTACATGGCTTCTTCCAGAACTGAAAACCTGTTTCATATACCTGCCAAAACTGTGTGTGATCATAGCAACAAACCATACTAAACTTCCTCTTTCAGCAAATATTACCACTTCTTTCTCACGTAAGAGATCTGTTTTAATCTAACACAAATCAAAAATCAGAATCTCATCAGTAATCCTAGAGAAACACTAAGGAGTAAGCTACATAAGGAGGCACGAGTTCCCCTGTTGGAACCCTGCATTCTGAGGTTTTTAATCTTTCTGTACTGACAGACAATGATCCCCAAAAATACACTGCATTTGACCTGAGGCCTTGGGAGAGACTGCCAAAACTATATGATAGCAGTGAGACGGCTGCTGTGTGATTGAAAATAAGAGTGTTATATCACTGGGTGGAATATAAAGAAACGTAGAATTTTTGGGATATAGTAATAAGTAATATGAATGTAAGAAGGATTTTGGGTGTGGGCTAATTTTACTTCTCTTTCTTCTTCTTCTTCACAAATTTAGGCGTTTTAGTATTGTTTTAAAAATTCCGCAATGCAGAGCCTAGCAAAATTACTTATTGGAAGTAGATTAGTAAACATTTTATAATTGGGTGATTTGGGCTTTAAAAGACCTTGGAAGACAGAACTCATGGCCATTTTACCACCTTGTTAACTAGAGAGCATAGGCTGTGTGACTGTAACATAGATAAGAAAATAATAAACAAAATTGAGTCCGTGAAAGAGAAGTGTCTCTGAGTTTTCATCCAAAACCTGAGTGGAAGAACCAGGTGCAGACGGGGAAAAAGAAGTAATATAAACCCGTCATTCCCCTGGCAGTCTTCTAGGTTCCTCCACCCAAAGTCATCAACCTCCCACCTCACTTTTAGCTAAAAGGTTCCACCGGCTTTCTTTGTCCCACCTTTGTAACTCACGGGACCACACGTTCAGCTTTTTCAACTGAATCAAACTAGTTCAGCAGCAGTTCTCATGAATGCTACTGTCAGCTTGAAGAAGAGAAGGCATCAATGACAAACTCATGTTAATCAACAGAGTCAACCTCATTTCACCTTCAGGTTCACAAGAGATTCTGGCTCCAGTTTTTTGGACTTTTTCCCATGCTATTACATATCTGGGTCAGACACAATTTCCATTTTCCAGCTCTGGCTCAGAAGTTGCTTCTGACAGCATGTCTTTTCAATTTGAGATGATGATAATGTCACAAAACCAGCTGATTTCATAAACTACCTGTCATCTCCCACTTAATTATTTCAAGAACAACCTAGGAAGTTTTGGTACGTTACACTGAACCAATATCAATACTTATGGATACTGCATTCTTGGTTCTCAAATCAGGGATAGACTAGGAAAACTTTTTTCCTTGAAATTAGAAAATATCCAAATAGAAATATCACGTGCATTTTAATAGCATAGAAAAATGTCTCCATTTTGATCTGAAGAAACTGTTACAGAGATACAAACTATTACACTCAGCAGTAAAAAAAAAAAATCCCAAACAAATAATAATCCCAAATTATTTCTAAAACTACTCGTTTGATTATTTTATAATCATTACATAGATTTAATTTAGATTTTTGTTTTGTGTAAGACAATAGTGGCAAAGTTCTATTGCTATTACAAATAGGAACCAAGATAAAAAATACCAGTACTTGCAAATCTCCACAGGTAGGTAAAAATGTTGCCTTTGACTCTAGAATTACTAGAATTACCTGAATTAGCAGTTCAACTAGCATTTCAAACTAGAGGAGCCACAGAAAGTAGCCGACCTGGATTGTTCTCATCCCTGGATGCTTTTTAGCTCTTTACACAGCTTGTGTCATGAACCAGACCAAGTAACTCCTCTTGCTGAAAAAAACCACCACACTAGGTTAGACAGGCAACAGACTCAGCACAAGGCTGCACAAACACTTGTAATGAGTATTAGAAGGCAGACATGAGCAGCTAGAGGAATGAAGAGGACTGCACTGCTGTTTTCTGGCAGAAATAATAGACTCCACTAACTCTCAGATCAGAGATTTACTTCATCACACAAATAAATATGGGTGATAATTTTACTATAGCGAGGTAATTTTGCAGAAAATGGAACCATTAGGAGTTTAATTTTTGGCAATTTTAGAGTCCAGTGTTTCTATTATACTGCCTAGATAATGTATTTACAGTTTGTGTTTATACATTGGTTTAAACACCAAAACACACCACATGCATTTAATTAGCCATTTAAATAGAGAACTCTCTCAATAGGCATTTTGCAAAAACGGCAAAAAGAAAAGTGAAATTCTGGAAGACAACGGACATTCTGTCATTGACTTCAAATGAATAAGTTTTGTCCCTTTTCTTATGGAAAAACATTCAAAGTCTGCATTTTAAAAACCTGATGTAGTAAAAGAAAAAGCATAAAGATGATTCTGACCATAATCAAGACATCATTTATTAACCAACATTTCTTCACTGACTAAAAATAGGAAAAGACACATTACAACTGCTTACAAAAGTTGTGTCACTATATCTGAAACATTCATTATTCCACAATTAGAGTTTGTTGACACCAGACCAAAACTTTTTTAAAGTTTCTGGCGGATCAGTCCATCTGAAGCTTTAGTTGTTTCAACATTGTGATGACTACACTAACCAGCATTGTACCTAACATCCACGGAAAAGCTACCACTTCTGAAGTACAAGTATATAAGGTCTCATGGGTAAACATCAACTGTAGCACTTTTCAGGCATATTTAAACAGTCTTTGCAGTCTCCTGGTAATAACCAGTTTCTCTTGCTCTGCCTGAACATTTCACAACTCTCATACAGCATGAAGCTCTTGTGCATGAAGCAGGTTTATCTATTTTTTAGTTTCTTTCAACACAAAATGAAGGCTTGTTGATAGGGGAGCAAGGAAAGCTGCTAGATGCAAACAAATTAAACTAACACTGAACTTGCTGTGCCTGGCCTTGTGCTGGTCTGAAAAAGTAGTAGCAAGGACCACGTAGAGTGAAAGTGCAGGACCATCAAGCACACAACGCCTCATATCCTTAATTGCAAGGTCTTTTAAAATTGCCCATGGTTTTGTGGGTTCTCCTCTCCCGCTCCCCCTAATAATTGCTACTGTTAGCAACTGTTCTTCTTTACAAATTAAATCATTTGTGATGTTTGGTCATGGGAGCAAGTGTTTCTTTAGTACCCTGTTACTGGATGCATCTGCTCCAGGTAACTGCCAGCAATCCTACTGGAAAATACAGATTTTGCCATTCTGACTGCCTGACAACTTTATTTCCCCCTTCCTCAATTCCTATTCAGTCAGTCTGCTTAACAGGAGCAAGAGCAGAAGCAGCAGTAGATTTACTTATCAACCTCCATGATTAACCTTTATACGAACCAAACATGAACTATACTCCTGGATGAATGCATCCCCTGATTCAGGCAGAACCTTCACCTTGACTGGTATCAGTCTTCGGGTAGCACATTATGATCCAGAAAGCAAAACATGACATGAAAGAGCTCAATTAGCTTATCTGAATTTCTTCATTACATAGTATATCTTCCTGTTACAACTGTTAAATTGGAGTATTCTTGACCAGAGTAACGAGTCACTGCTATACACTAATATATTGGGTTTGTGTGGCCAGATTCTGGTAGCGGAGGGGATGGCTACAAGGAGCTTCTCTTCCCTGAGAAGCTGTGAGAAGCTCCCCCATGCCTGAAAGAGGCAATGCCAGATGTCTCCAGGACAGAACCACCACTGGCCGAGGCCAAGCCCATCAGCTACACTGGAGGCACCTCTGGTTTAACATACCTAACAAGGGAAAAATGTTATTGTGCAGATGAAATTGCAGCCAGAGAAGAGTGAGAATATGTGAGAGGTAAAGCTCTACAGATACCTAAGTAAAGTGAAGAATGAGGGTAAGAAGGTGCTCCAGTGCCAAAACAAAGATTCCCCTGTAGCCCAAACTTACTTGGCTATGAGTCTTTTGAGGGTCTTTTCTGGTCATTTGGGAACATCCCATTCCTCAAAATTCCCTTTTATGGTCCCGAATCTTCTGGTGAATCTTCTTTCCTTGAGAATATCTCAAATATGTGGTCAGGTCATGATGCACTTCTCTTATCTTTCTTTACTCCAGCACTCTATCTCTGTTCTCAAAACTAAGGCATCAACTAGTACATATTAATCACTAATAGAAATTAACAATGAAGCATTAGGTGTCACAAGACTTATTAGTCACAACAAGGAGTTAGCACAAGGCCACGTTGACCTCTGGTACTTGTACTAAGCACTGCATGGTACAAAACTAAGCATTAACCACAAATACAGGGGTCATACACTACTGTGCTAAAGTTAAAAGAATTTTCCAACATCTTCCCCCACTGCTGCATAGACTTATACTTGAAGAAATATCACTTGTTCAGTAACATCTGCAGTGGATGTTACGTTCAGTGGACATCCCACTGCATATTGCTATGTATCTTTCCATTCTATCTTCCTGTTTGTAGGTGTATGCACTAACTTTTCTTCATCCTGGAGTTTGATATCCCTCGTAAAGACATAAAATATCAATCAGTACATGTGCTTAATAATTCCAAAGCTTGTGACATTTTCAGTTCCTACAGCACTGACCACTGCCTGCAGAAGTCTGCCAGAATCCACCCTTTCTTTGACCTCTTCCAAATTTCATACTGACTGCAATTCCTGCTGATGGTGTCTCCAGATCATCTAGATGAAAGAGGCTAGTCAAATCACTTCTTCACTTCAAGAAGGATGAAATAACTTGTTGTTTCTCATACACACATGGTGATAAACAAGGAACATTTAGAATTTAAGATCTCACTTCTCTATTTCATCATTTCCACTCCCTCAACCTGTCACACTCATTTCTCAATGTTCTTCCTTTCTGTGCAGCCCCTGTTTCCACAGCCTGAGTATGAAACTGATGCTTCCCTCTCCTCAAAGCAAAGCAGTTCTTGTATCTGCAAATCTGACCTTAAAACTATAAAGCCTCTGGTGACAGAAACTTTGTTATTTTAAAGATCTATAAAGAACACAATAAACTTACAGCACAAAGCAGAAGCCAGACCTAATTCTTTATCACCTTCTCCATTCTTCGGGAGAACCTTAAAAGGTTACAGTAGCCCACAGGGAGGCATGTCAACCTTACTCAGCTCCTTTTAACCTCTTCTGCTGTGGTTTCTCAACTGCACTCTTTTGTTAAGCTTTTTGTCATTTTATTTTATCTTCAGTTTTAAAACAACAGTGTAGCCCCACCACTTTCATTTAAATGCTTAATTTAATTTGTAGTCTTATTTTACAGTAACAAACAATTCCTAAAAAAAGATACACCAAATTAGGCACCAGCAAAAATGGACACTGAAAATTTTCACATCAGAATCACAAGCGACAAAGCATATATACAGTATTCATAATCTTGTTTACCCAAATTCATGTAAACAATGCACTGAAATTGATTATACACACATATTAGAAAAAATGTTTCTTGTACCTGCTACTAACATACTTGCACTCTCTTCTGTAAAATCTGTTCTTTCATTTCCCAACATGATTTCAAATCCTAAAACTTTACACAGAGTAGGCGATTTGTTCTTTTTACGCATATTACTAACGGATTTTTTTCCTCCTTTGGAACCAGAAAAGTCAGTTGAATTCTCCTTGTATTTCAGAATAATGAAACTAAAAGGCATGGAATTTAGTCACAAAGCAGGCATGATGATATGCCAACAATCCTGACTGACATAATGATCATGTTTGCAACACACTCACTCCTGTTACTCTCAGCTCCACAGGTGTGAGCTGATCAAATCACCATGATTAAAAAACTCTGCTAAGATTTTTCCATCTATTAAATACATCTATCTTTCTAGCACCACACTGCTTTTTTCTTTCTATACACAAGAGAGCTATTGACACAAGGAAATTTTTTTCAAGTTTTTTTACTATCTGATTTTTTGGCAAAGAGACCTAAAAAAAAGATACCCACGCAAACCACTACCTCTTCACACACCTCTACTGAAAGAATCAAAACAGCTTTTCAAGCCAAATGCACAGTAATTAACTTACAAATGTACAGCATATGATTGTTAATAGTAGCAGGCAAAATTCAAGAAGATCAGCATCTCAGTTTAATATCAATATACACACCGAAGACAAAACCTGGCTGTAGCAATGGCCAGATAATACACAAGTTACTACCTGTCCATATGACTACTTATCGCTATTCCTGGTTTTTCAAGTCAGAGAGATTAACATACCATGCCTCTTGCCAGTTTGCTTCTGGCAGCAAAAAGAAAAACATATGGAACAGATTATCATGAGCGCCCTCATGCGGCACATCCAGGAGAACAAGGAGATCAGGCCCAACCAGCACGAGTTTAGGAAAGGCAGGCCCTGCCTCCTTTTATGGCCAGGTGAGCCGCTTAGTGGATGAGGAAAAGGCTGTGGATGTTATCTACTCAGACTTCAGTAAAGCCTTCAATACTGTGTCCCATGGCAATCTCCTGGAAACACTGGCAGCCCGTGGCTTGGACAGGTGCACTTACCTTGCTAAAAACTGTCTGGATAGCAGAGCCCAGGGAGTGGTGAATGGAGTTACATCCAGCTGGTGGCTGGTCATGAGTGGGGTTCCCCAGGGCTCAGTACTGGGGACAGCCCTGTTCAATTTCCTTATCGATGATCTCAGTGAGGGGATTGAATGCACTGTCAGTAAGGTAGCAGATGACACCAAGTTGGGTGGGAGCGTTACCTGTTGGAGGGATCTGGACAGGCTGGATCATGGGCTGAGGCCAGTGGCGTGAGGTTCAACAAGGCCCAGTGTCGGGTCCTGCCCTTGGGTCACAACAACCCCAGGCAGCGCCACAGGCTGGGGCAGAGTGGTTGGAAAGTGCCCAGTGGAAAAGTACCTGGGGGTGCTGGTGACAGCAGCTCAACACGATCCAGGGTGTGCCCAGGTGGCCAAGAAGGCCAACGGCATCCTGGCCTGGATCAGCAACAGTGTGGCCAGCAGGACCAGGGCAGGGATTGTCCCCCTGTACTCAGCCCTGATGAGGCCACACATATATTTGGTTGTAATAAATGCATAAACTGCATGAGGAATTTGGTTTTCAATTAAAAATATATGAGCACTCTAAGTATCATTCCATGTTCTACTGCAAAAACAATTAATCGTGAACCAAGCTATGGCAATGCCTTTGAGTGCTCTGTCCAGTTCTGGGCCCCTCACTCCAAG
>VWZW01002312.1:132079-142154 GCA_013397115.1 Edolisoma coerulescens
CTGGTGAAGGGTCTGGAGCACAAGTCCTGTGAGGAGCGGCTGAGGGAGCTGGGGGTCTTTATCCTGCAGAAAAGGAGGCTCAGGGGAGACCTTATCGCTCTCTACACCTGCCTGACAGAAGGGTGTAGCCAGGGGGTCAGTCTGCTGTCTCAGGACATGACAAGAGGAAATGAGCTCAGGTTGTACCAGCAGAGATTCAGGTTGGACATCAGGAAGAATTTCCTCATGGAAAGGGCTGTTAAACATTGGAACGGCCTGGCCAGGGAAGTGGTAGAGTCACCATCCCTGGAACTGTTCACTAAAGAACCAGACATGGCACTTAGTGCTGCGATTGAGTTGACATGGTGGTGTTGATCAAAGGTTATACTAAATGAACTCTGAAGTCTTTTTGATACCTTTATGATCCTATATCACTGCAACCAAACATGGATTTTTCAAATATTAATGCTTTTATAATCTGCAATGAGCTCTTCAAGGTGTAATTGCTTTGCTACGTAATATATTTCCCAGATTGAAAAGCTATTTTGTCATTCTAGAATTACTGTCCTAGAAACTGGCAGTCTGCAGTGCAAGTTTTATTTCTGTAAAAACATACATACACACAATCATTTTAGAACTATGTTTCTGTATTCTATAATCCCTCCAGAAAGGAACTTACTGAGCTGTCAGTACTTGCTGTCCTTCCGTTCTTGAAACAACGTTGCCACCACCTGGACAAACCTCTAACTGCCAGGTACTGATGGGGTGTGAGAGTCTGTATCTGGAAAAAACCCAAACCCACACCTTCTCCATAGACATATTTCCATAACCAAGATAATTAAATCTTCTAAAATTTGGTTTTCTATACATGAATGAACATTCAAATTCTGTGTTTCATTAATAACTCAACATTAGACATGTAAAACTAAAATTTATTAGCTTTCCACCAACATTTGAAAGACTAACTTGAGAAACTATTTTTTTCGTTCAGTAATATGATGTACCTGCAATTCTCAACAATCAGATTACAAATGCTTCAAACAATCACAATCAGTTTCTGTCTCTTCCTCAGATTTCAATCCTGTTAGCAAGGAAGCTAACATTCAGAGTTAAAAGAAAACCATAGCTTTTATCTCTGAAGATACGCTTTGGAGATTTGTTGCTTCTTCCACTCTCTCCCATTCATCATAAAGCATTACAGGAATGTTTCAGTCTAATCTTCAATAAAAACCTGTATTTTATAAAATATTTTGAAGAAAAGTAGAAATCCAACTCTAAATTTCTGATGCACAGGAAGGTGATGGGCTACGATCCAAAACAGAAAACAAGGAGCTACTAAAACTATCACAGAAGATTCTTTTCATCTCAACAGGACCTTAAATCTTTCTAACTTTCATTAAAAAGCATATGTACTTCTACTGAAGACTGTATTCAATCAGATATCAGACAACTTATATATATAATGCAACTGAATACGTAGTACTTTTCCTCATACAGATTCTTCTTTATCTGTGCATTTCTGGTTTGTTGAGAATTTAGTGCACAAGATACAGGCTTATGCAAATGTGAGTGGGCATTTCATGCGAAGAAAATGTTTCCCACAGAAGTCAGCGCTTGCATTCAATTATTAGCAACAAAATTTACAACTCAAACTTGGTAATGCCACATGTATTTCTCAATGGTATTTAATAAGAGTATTGAGAAATTTTACCTTACTTTCCTTCTTAAAGCTCATAGCATCGGAAGCTTAGGCTGCATATGACCCCTAATGCAGAGCTTGTGCAACATATAAAAATCTATGGAACACAGGAGGCTTCAGGCTTTTTCCAGCAGCTCCTGGTAAACTGAAGTCCAAATCAAGTCAAACCTGAGTATGCTGTTCCCATAAAGAGAACTTTAAAACTTAAGCCACGTTTTTAACACTCCTACATAATCTTTGAAATAAACTGACCTCTTGATGATGACCTACTGTTCTTACAAAAATTTGCATATGCTGGTACTTAACACTGCTCATTTTAACTCTCAGTCATTAAAATAGATACAAGTACAAATGAAGATATTGAAAAAGTTTAAATATAACCTGCTCATTAATCAGCCTTTTGAAGAAAAAATTATATACCAGATCTTAACTACTTAGGGGCCCTTATCTTCCTGCATTTTTAAAATAAATTGGTTACTAAGAGTCTTTATAAATTATTTTCAATGGAAAATGGAATCAGCCATTTCCAGCAAGATATATTTGGCTGTAATAAAGGCATAAACTGCATGAGGAATTTGTTTTTCAACTAAAAATATATGAACACTCTCAGTATCACTCCATGTTCTACTGCAAGAACAATTAATCATGTACCAAAGCTATGGCAATGCCCTGGCAGTATGTTATATAATAAGAAAAATAAATTACTTATATTGATAAATCTAGTCTGCTTAGTGAAATACATGTCCAAGATACTGAAATAAGTCATCAATCACTACTACTCAATCGTCTGTTTCCATCTTTTATCACAACCAACTGAAGAGTCATCTCAGAGTTAATGAGTTATGCTGGATGTTCCTCTCATGACAAGCTTGATGTAGTGGTACTATTTTATTACTGTCATCATTTTAAGGTGATCTTGTAAAAACCCACCACTTACAGAATGTCATTAAGTACAGAACCATCTTTACATTCAAATAAGCCCATCTTACTATGTTGTTGAAGGTCTGACCTGACTTTCAAGATGATAGTTTTTTTCCCCACTCGAAAATAAATGCTCTTGATAAACATTAAACAATGTACCTTGTCTCCAGTTTCATGTTTTCAGGAAATTAAATTCTCTAATTTTGAATTCTCCCATATTCCTGCTGAGAGTACAGTTACTTTTTCAGGACTTTTTCCCCTCTATATTGGCACTTAAATTTTCCGTAACTCTTTTTCTATTTCTAGCCATTACTTTCTTTACTAAATCAAATGACTTCTCATTCTTACAGTCCAGGGACTTTAAACATTCACTTTCTCTCTTTCAAGATAAATAAGACAACCAGACTGAAACAGCATTATTTTACATCTGTCTTCCCTTCCACTCCAAAATGCCAATCCTTTCTATATTCACCCAGGAGAATTACAATACTCTTGCAAACTCGTATCTTTTTGCTATTACTCATTAGAACGTTTTGAATGAAGGCAAAACACATGTTAAAATCAGCACTTGCACATCACTGACATTTCTTAAATCTCCCCAATGATTCCTGTCATCCCAACAAAACCTATTCAAGTTGCTGGCTCTTCTCCTAAGAACCTAATTACTCAGAGACAGTCAAAATCAGGAACACAAGGTAACTTTCCTATGATGACAAAGAGGTAAGGGTGGTCTCAGAGTACATTTGTTACATCTTGAGTTTGACCTGGACAACCAAGAGCTTAGCATATTGGTGAGACTACATCTACTGTAGTGACTTGAATCAAAGCAAGTGTGGTTTTGTAGTTAATCCTGTGTTGATTCTATTTACCACATGCTGATTTGGATCTCGAAGTAGTTTTTGAGTGCATAACTTGCTTTTTTTAAGAAGAAATCCTCATTTATAAAGCATTTAAAAAAATAACAGCATCTTAGGTACCGTGGCAACATGAAAGCCATACCTGCAGCATATACCTAAGAATTTTTTACCTCTTTAAGATCTACAAATCTATATCGCAGATACTCAGTCCTGGAAAACAGACTAAATTTAACCTGAAGTAAACTCTCTGAATCACAGATGATGGAGTTGTAAGGAAACTCAACATCAACTACTTGCATACATTGACCTGCTCCTACTACTCCTACTACAGACAAGGTCTCCGGTTCCAAGAGGGTCCTGCACCCTGGACCGAGTGTAGAAGAGCACAATTCACAACAGACAGAAAAAAGCCATGAATTCTTTGCATCACACACTCCATTATTTCTGTTCCAAACCCCTGCCAAAGACCAGGGCAGGCCAAAAAAAAGGTGTCAGATGGCTTTTGATTGAAGCAGAAGGTGGCATAGATACTACTATTTACTCTCACCTCCAGCTTAAGGTGGGATGCTGGTCTGAAAGAAAGCCCGGCCTGTCCTGATAGACCTACCCTGTCTCAGTGAAGAGAGAGAAAGCAACACCTGTCTGTTTTACACTCTCTTTCTCCAGTGTTTGATCCAGTACACTACAAAGGGATCAAGCACATCAGGCCCGGCACTATGCTAGAGCTACTCAGTCCTCCCTAAATCCATAGGGCAGACAGCAAAGCACGGTGCAGACACACTGCAATGACCTTGCAGTGAAACCTGCACACAACAGCTCACTGGTTTCCTCTACAACTCATTTTCTTTCCAGTGCTGTTCCCACCCTGCACTGGTCTCTACATGGTTAGGACACTGGGTGAGCTATGAATTATATATGCTGCAGATCTTCCTAATGTACAACAAACAATGCTGTTTTTAACACTTAAAAAGAGAGCATTGCCTTCTCAGCACTTTTAAATTCCTAGTTTCTTTTCAAAACTGACTGTCAGAAATTCTCTGTGTACATTTTAACTTCTATAGACCTTCCTCAACTTCTATTACCTTCGCCATCCATATCTTTAAATTTCTTCACAAAGTTATGAACGCCAACAAATGCCAGGTGTGATCCTGCTTGTACAGCACAGGATTATGTTCAAAAATGTTGTGAGAGTCAGTTAGTTACCACCACCCAAGGCAGTGGGTGCAACCATCTGTAATCACTTCACTAGTGTCAGAATGAATTTTCTCCTCAGCCACAAGCCTCTCCCGGCTCTGGAATAGATGAAACCTCGTATCTTTTCTATACTGACAACGCAAGCAAGGATGGCCATCCACAGAAGTAAAGGCACAAATTACAGTGGAAATCAATCACAAGTGTGTGGGGAAATTTAATGGACATAGAATCTCCTACATCCAAGTAACCCCAAACAACAAAGGTCAGGGAAAACTGTATCTTAAAACAATAATGAACATTCACAAAGAAGTCCATTTTGTAAGGGAAGTGGATGATGGTCTGTCAGATGGAAATGGAGGAAGCAAATGGGTATCCAAATTAATAGGTCACAGATACGAAATTTGTAATAGCACAATACTTTGATACACGCTGTACTACAATAAATTTGTCAGTTGTGTAGATCCATGTTCTCAGAACCCTTTAACCAATAAATTATATGCTTTCTTTTTAAATAAGTATGTCTTGATCCCAGCTGGTCCCCTAGTTGAATTGTATGACAGTTTGACAGTGACTTGCCATGAAATGCCCACAGCAACTTCCCATTTCCTCTTGCACAGTTTGACCTGAAAATGTAAAAAAATGCTTTAACGTTCTTCATCCAAATGCCTCATAAAAACTTTTGAGTAGCTCTGCCTTTGACAGGCAGCCAGCAGATTCCCTGCATTTGGCAGGGTTGCATTTCAGACTATTCCAAGAACAGTTGCTAGCCTCCTATGCACCAGCATAGCAAATTCATAACTCATATTCTTAAATTCTGCACACAAAAAGGTCTAAAAACCATTGAAGTATTGTCCAAGCAGAAAAAAAATTTGATACAAACCTATCTTCTCAATCCAACAATTTCACATCAGTTTTCACTCATTACCTTGTGAATATACTTAGGAGATAATACTTGTTCCTCAATTTTTCCAGCACTCATACCAGTTCATATGATTCATGGAGGGTTTGTTTTTTTCTTTTGTGGTCACTAAAAATGTATTATTTAGCCCAGCTAATTTATTGCTATACTTCCTGGTCTCCATCCACATTAGGGTTATTTGTACTTGTTCTTTTAACCACTGGAAGAGGTACAGCTATGAGTTGTCCTATGTAAGTTTTCACTGATTCTTCCTAAGACATTCACAGGGTATTTCCGATCTGTTTTCAGAATTTTTTGAAGCCTGATGCTCTTTTCATTCTACTTATTTCCCTCTCTCCTTAATGACTGTTAAAACCCACATCTCATGGTCAAGTATGTCTAACAGTGAGTACCAACAACTACTACAACATAGGACAAATCAACAGAATAAAAAGCAACATTTGAACTCTTTCATAAAAATAAATCACTATCACTTTCTTCTTTGTTAGTGGAAATCATGCTTACTTCTTTCAGAGTTCCATCATTCTGCTGATGCTGAGGGATTAAGGGTTTTTTAGATCAAGCTAAAGCACAGTGACAAATATACAGAAAATAAGCAGAATTTTCAAAAGTAGTTTTTTTCACAAAATCATAGCAGTAGTATTTCCCACGTGAACTCCCCTGTTCTTTAGTTACATAAAAAATAATAAGGGAGAATTTACTGACTGTGAATAATCTGACATTCACTGACATATAAGATGTCATCTTATCCCTCAGTATGTGAAATTTCAGTTTGTATAGCTGATTTGTAAAAAGCCTTCTGTTAATTTGATGCCAAAGATGGAAGAGAAGAATGGGAAGAGTGAATTAAACATTGGGCCTTTGCCAGATTCCTTATTCTGCTTTTTAATACACAATTTTTTGCAGATAATATGCATTTGACTGGGTCAAACCAGAGAAGTTAAAAAGCTTAATGGTAAATTGTCAGAAAAACTGAGGTAAGTATGGTTAGGAATTATTAGACACTTTGTAGAAGTTCTAGCTTTTCACTTGGTTTCAAGACACCTTGCAGAATCTTATGCCACATAACTGTTTATCCTCTTCTTTCCCACTTCTGTGCCATTTCTAGCTTGCAATTTATTCTTCACCAGTCATTTTATTCTATTGTTTTATTGAAGTTTTCTACAGGAAGTAGAAAACTATTTTCGACATCAAATAAATGATTGTGAAAAGTTAACAGTGAGAAAGAAAATAGAGGAAAGAGAAGACCTCTCCCTTTTGGTGGCAGTAAAACATTGTGTCAGGGCAAGCTGGTGGTGCAGAATTTTCAATGTATCAAGTGAAAGTTAAGCAGAAGAATGAGAGAGAAAAACCTATTAACACAGGAATACTGATAATTCAGCAGATCTGCATTGTGTGCTCTGTATCACTAAAATAGACTTCAGGTGCAAGAGCCGTAGGATTCACATAAGTGCTGTTTTCACAGACTTCAGCCAGAGCTGCAACTGCAGAGCATTTAAGACCCAGTCCTTCCTGTTCAAAGCAAAATTTGAGCAACTTCAGCTGTGGAGTGTAATTCTCAGTATTCTTACAGTCCATCTGAAGAAAAACTGGGAAATGCAAGGGCTGCCACAATGTGGTCTTAGATACAACTATTTCAATTCTTTACTAACTTTAAAAGCCTATTATACTGCGCTCCTGCAGAGTTCAATAGCTACACTCCGCCTCTCCTGTCCTCCTACTGGCACTGCAACTACAGTTCCAAACACAGAGGCAAACCTTAAAGTTGCAGCAGTTGGCTTTCACTATGAAAGGCATGCCAGCATAAATTCTAATATTCAGAAAAAAACTACCAGTATTACTGATAAAAGTAATTTTTAGCTGGTTAATAGGGACTGACACTGCAGCAATCACACAGAAGAACCCTGACTGTAGTTTTCACTGTTTCTTGTTGCTAAAAGACAAAGCCTTTTGTACACTCCTCAAAGTCACCATGAACCCCAGCAGTGAGAAGACCAGAAGTTGAAAGCAGGATCAAGAAAACCTGGAAGCATATTAACTATAGCAGCATATTAACCCTGAGGAAAAACACACTACTGACAAAAGGGCATTCACAATTTCTTCCCAGATACTTGTTTGACACTTGCTTTAAGTCACTGCCAGTTGTTCAGGAAGTTGCACAGCAAAACAGGTCAGGGGAACTGCTCTGAAGGGAAAATGACTCCAGCAGACATTATGTCATTCTAAAGAGAAGGTGTACTGATTAAGTAACTATACAGTCTCAGACTTCCTGCTTCTCTTTGTATTCTGAAGAATACCAAGTAAAAAGCCTCCACAGCCTCAGGATACTCTAGCTGAAGCAGTCATACAAAAGATGTGGAGTATAGCAAGAAGATAAACAAGCCTATGCAGGGAGAGGAAAGAGGACTGTAAAACATTATAGCATGTGCACCTGGCCATCTTCAGGGAACCTGCCTTCCATGATTTATACATAGTGCAGCATATCCATAGAGAATAAGGGCATCCATGGAGAATAAGGGCATCCGGGCTCCTGGAATACATGCAGAAACCTAGAAAAGTATTTTTCTACAAGAGTGTGATAAATGTACATGTAAGAATTAATTTCACAGAATAATATAATCAGTTAGGTTGGAAAGTACCTCTGAGATCATCAAGCGTAACCTGTGACCAACACCACCATGTCAACTCAACCACAGCACTAAGTGCCATGTCTGGTTGTTTTGTGAGCAGTTCCAGGGACAGTAACTTCCACCACTTCCCTGGCCAGGCCAGTTCCAATGTTTAACAGCCCTTTCCATGAAGAAATTCTTCCTGTTGTCCAGCCTGAACCTCTGCTGGTACAACTTGAGCCCATTTCATCTTGTTCTATCACTGGTTGCCTAAGACAGCAGGCTGACCCTTGGCTACACCCTTCTGTCAGGCAGTTGTAGAGAGCGATAAGGTCTCCCCTGAGCCTCCTTTTCTGCAGGATAAACACTCCCAGCTCCCTCAGCCGCTCCTCACAGGACTTGTGCTCCAGACGCTTCATCAGCTTCATTGGACTCTAGCTTTTAAAATCATATGCAGAAGCGCTCCGAATTACCAAGAAGAGCAAATAATTACTGCCTACCTACCCACCTAGTACAGCCTGCGCTCTGGAACCCTCCAGTGAGTGGCTTTACGGTTATTCTGGCATTAGCCAACTGAGAAACCCGCACGTGTTTCCCGATGCGCGGAACGGGCCCGCTCTCGACTCTCTCGGCAGAGGCACTTCCCTTCCCTTCCCTTNCGCGCGCCGCGTCCCGGCACCCCCCTCCCGCCTGAGGGCGCCCAGCACCGCCCTGCCCTGCCGGATGCCGCCTATGGGCGCCGGGCGCGCCAAGCAACGCCGGTGGCCATTGGTGGGCTCTGGCCCGCCCCGAGCCAATCCCGGCCGCGCCCGCGACAAGATGGCGGCGCGGGGCGGAGTGGGCCTGGTGCTCCCGCCATGTTGGGGCTCATGGCTGCTCGCCAGGCCGGGCTGGACGACCCCGCGCGGCTGCGCCGGGCCGAGCGCACCCGGAGGTACCGGGGCCGGGGCGGGTGTCCCTGCGTGGGGAGGCCCCGGAGCGGCAGCCCCTNTGTGAGCAGTTCCAGGGACAGTAACTTCCACCACTTCCCTGGCCAGGCCAGTTCCAATGTTTAACAGCCCTTTCCATGAAGAAATTCTTCCTGTTGTCCAGCCTGAACCTCTGCTGGTACAACTTGAGCCCATTTCATCTTGTTCTATCACTGGTTGCCTAAGACAGCAGGCTGACCCTTGGCTACACCCTTCTGTCAGGCAGNTGAGGGACTGCACTGCCGCTGCACGACTGTGCGCGGGGGCCGGGGCGGAAGAGCAGGGGAGCCGCCCCACCCGCTCTCCGCGCCCACCCGCTTCGTCTCTGGGTGTAGCGTGGGGTTGTGGTGGCGTGCGTGGGTCAGCAGCCCTGGTGTTTGTGTACGGTGTACTCAGCCCTGGGCAGAGTGCGCCCAGCGCCATCAGCTGTGCCTCCCTCCCTGCAGCTCGGTGTTCCTGCCCTTGCTGGCGGCGCGGTTCCTCCAGGGGATTCAATCTGCGAGCGGCAGTGCTCCGCTTGTGAGGAAATAGGTGTGCNATCAGCTTCATTGGACTCTAGCTTTTAAAATCATATGCAGAAGCGCTCCGAATTACCAAGAAGAGCAAATAATTACTGCCTACCTACCCACCTAGTACAGCCTGCGCTCTGGAACCCTCCAGTGAGTGGCTTTACGGTTATTCTGGCATTAGCCAACTGAGAAACCCGCACGTGTTTCCCGATGCGCGGAACGGGCCCGCTCTCGACTCTCTCGGCAGAGGCACTTCCCTTCCCTTCCCTTTACTAATCAGCCGCTGTTTTTTATCGGCCGCCGTCCAGCCGCCCGGCCGGCTGCGGACAGCGGCGGGCGGGTGAGTGGTCGCGCAGGAGCGCGGGGCGCGGCTCCCCCCGCGACCGCCTGCAGCCGCCGGCGCGGCCCCCGTGCGTACCT
>VWZW01002312.1:142604-189401 GCA_013397115.1 Edolisoma coerulescens
GAAATAGGTGTGCGTAATGCTCATGAGCCCTTATCTGCTCCTCCTTCCTTTTCCCAAACCCGGCATTTTGGCAGGTTGAAGAAGAATCAGATGCAGGGGCTTTATTAGCTTCCCAGCAGTTTTTATGTGAAGCGGTGGCAGCATAGACGGATTTGTTAGTATTCCTGCTGAAGGTTATAATGTGATATTTGTTCAATATCAGAGAATCTACTTTGCAGCTGTATTTCAAGATAAATTAAATAAAGCCTATCTCCGTTCAGTCACTCACACAATTCCATCAGGAGGATCTGTGTTGGTGATTTATGGCTTTATGGGGCTGTATCTTGTAGAACAAATATTTAAAATTGAAATGAATTGTGGTTAGTTCAGGAAGCTTCTTTCTGGGTGCATTTTGACAGCACAATTACGTCCCTCTGTGCCTTCAGCACTCATGTAGCATTCAGTGTTAAGAACATTAATGCACTGGACAGACATAACCTTACTTGGACAATTGTCTGCTTAGCATTTCCCTTTCTAAACTTTTTAATTTTGACTTTTAAATAAAATCTGTCGTCTTAAGTGGATTTTATTTATAGCTGCATTTTAAAGTCATATGTTTTAACACAATTCCACAGGAGGCTATATTGTTTCCTAAAATTTCATCTGGAGCTCAATGGTTTTAAGTTTGGTATCTTGTATATGTCAGAATTCTTATTCTAGGTGAATTCTTGCATGATTATGTTAAGCATATTTTAAGGGAGCTTAAATGACTTGCTGTTTTTATAGCATGTCTACACGATGTTGGGGACCCGCCTGTAGCAGCTTAGGGTTCTCACATCAGGATTTTTTTGCCACTCGAGCTGAAGCTGAGTAATGGCATTCTGCCTCACAGCTTTTAAGCTACCTACTTAATTACGTTTTTGTTGTGGTGGTGGTGTTGTGGTTTGTACAAAATGGTGCTATAGAAAGCTCTGATCATCTTGCAAGGCTAAATTTTCTGTCAGGTAATATGATTTAATGAAGCAGAATATCTCTTTTTTGACTATGTAATATTAGCATATTTAAAAATACAAGCTAAGAATTGCAGGTCAGAAAAGGTTGTCTTGAAAGCTTCATCATTGGGGTTAGCCTAGTTTTTTAACGTTGCAGAAAATGTAGCACACAAACTTCGTTTCATTAAAGGAAATACTGTAAACTTGGTAAACTAAATCCATTTGTCCACTAGGTGTCCGTAGTTCCAAGCAGGATGAAGCTCGAAAGGATGCTACATGATGAAGCTTCGAAATAGCCAATATTTGTTGTGATTACAAGCTTCTTAATGTTTCTTTTTCTCAGTGTTTTCAAATTACATTCCAGGTTTTTTTAATATATTGACCCCAAATGCAGTTTTGCTTTTTCTTTGAGCCTGTTTTACATATTTATTTCTCTCTTACCTTCCGAACAACAAAGTATTTTTTTTCTGCCAACTTCACAGGACTTATTTCTCTCTCCATATTGTGTAGTTCTGCAAAAAAAATTGCAAGGATGGATGCGTTAAATGTATTGGAGAAGCATGAAACTAGGTTTCAGCTGTACAGAGCTACATAGTAATATTCAATAATTCTGTTCCTGTTCATCTCTCTTTCTTCCTTTTTTTGTGGGTAGGGTCCTAAGTTTGGAATTAAATAAAGATAGAGATGTGGAAAGAATACATGGAAGCGGTATTAACACCCTCGATATTGAGCCTGTTGAGGGAAGATAGTAAGTATATACTTTAGTTGGTAAAAGTGTACATAAGGAATTCACTGTGTTTTGGTGTGATGGGTTTGTTTTCTTTTTGAACACTCTATTGAACATATTGAGATTACGAGTGTTTTAACTTTTGTGCCTTATTGACACTTTCAGCATGTTATCTGGTGGATCAGATGGTGTTATTGTACTTTATGACCTTGAAAACTTGAGCAAGAAACCAAGTTACACATGTAAAGCACTTTTTACTGTTGGAAGGTGAGTACTCCAAAAGTCTGTTAAAAGTACATGATATACCCCTTATGTGGCAAGAATTAAACCTGAAAATTAATGTCTGTTCTTATTTCTAGGATAAAAAGACTGTAGAAAATAGTGCCAGAAATCTTTGAAGGCTAGTAGCAAAGATTGTTTCTTGATTCGTCTACTCTGATAGTTACAATATACATGCAGTGACTCTGGTATTGTTTGAGCAAATCTATAGCAGTTTCAAAAGTTAAAATGAAGGATATCAATTGTACTCATATGGAAACTAAAGTTAGACAGTTTCATGTTCCTGTAGACACCACAAAAAGAAGTCACACCTTGTACTCTAGCTTTGTATTTTAACACTAGAAAAAGAAGATGGGAAAAAAAAAGCCAAACCTTCCTCTAGCTCATAATTTCTCACCTCTGTGTTTTCTTATTGTTTCATGTTGAAATTTGGTGCCTCTATGCCAGTAACTGAGAAAGAAGTTTTGGCACTGCTGTAGAAATATTCCACGTATTCCCCAAATGTATGTAATACATGTATTTGAGTAAATATACTTCTAAGGAGGAGTAAACTTATTTGCATAGTCCTGTTCACCTGTTTGGAAAAAAAATCTAATACCTATTTGCAGTTTGTTTTATTTCCCCTCTCTCTGTTTCCAGCTTTACAAGTAGCTATTTGTAGTTCATCAGGTGTTCAGCAGGTACAGAAGGGATTTATACAGAACTTCTTAAGAACATGTTTGAATGAAGACACATGTGTAACTGAAAAAATGGGATGTGTTTTTCTAAAGAGCAGGGTACCACCATGCTGTGTGTAATCTTTATAAAGAGTCAAAGCCTTTATGGATTTGTCAGGCTGTCCCTGCAGGCAATCCAAATTTTTCCATTATAGACATTAAGTCTTCTACCAAAAGCTGTTTTTCCCTTTATTTGGATAGTAGGGTTATCTAGTAGGTTAGAACTTCACCTAAGACTCACAGTAAGAGATACTCTACTTTGTAAAAGATTGGTAGCTGCATTTTCCCCCTTTTTTTTCTCAGTCTACGAATTATTTAAGGTCTAAGAGTCAGAGTCGTCATGGGTCAGATACACAAGAGCAGAACAGATTTTTAACGATAAAAGGCCCTAACAATATCTTGGACCATAAGAAAGAAAAAGGCTAATAGAACATACATCACAACAAATGGGTAGGAACAAAATCTGCTGCAAGTCAGCTGTGTTCTGTGAGCGTTGATGGCTGAGCTTCTTGCACAAACTTATTTTGAATTGTAGTTAAGAACATATAACAACTATACATCCCCAAATCTCAAAACTGAAATGAATTCTGAAACGGCTGCAGCAAACTGAAGAAATTCATGCTGCGAAGGCACAACATAAAAGCTGCCAAATCTGTGGTAAAATCATGGCACCATTAACTTCAGTTAAGTCAGTAGAAATATTCCATCCTTGAGGATTCTATTTAGGAACATGGTTAGTTGGTAGTCTGTTTCTCGAGTAGGTGTTAATTTGCATAGATGCATCTTTTATTTCTTAGCAGTTGAAGCATAAATTTTATTAGTTGAATTGGATTTTGTGTGACACTGCTCTAAATGACAGGCTTATGATTGTTATTGCTTGAATAACCTTAGTAGGTTTCTTGCCTCAATTATTTACTCCTAGTATTCTTCAAGCTTCCTAGTATGTTTTAAATACTTACTGTAACTAATTAGCCAGAGTTTATCTATACCTTCAGATATTTAGAGTATTATTCAGAGTTCTTGACTTAATAAATGGATTTATACTTAAGAAACACTTTGCCTCTGATTGTCTGGCTCCTATCTTTGAAGAACATGTTGTGAAAGTTTGCCTGTCTTCCAAGTTTGCAGGGCAGAACACCGGTCTGGTCTCAAAGTTGCTTAAAGAATAAGCTCCCGCTAGAGATCCTTTAAAGATGTTTCTGCATAGACCCTGAACTGGGCTTGCTGATGATCCAATAGTTTAGAACACCAAAAGAGATAATTCCTGGTGGTAGGTGATTTACCCCGTGTTTCTCATCTAGAACACAGGGCCACTATTGCAGATATAAAAAAAAAAAACTTTCCCTGTTTTCCTGGGAGTCAGCACAGAGAGCTTTACCTGTTTCATATGATTCATGTTGGCCTGTGACATCAACTGGCGTTTGAAAGTAACCAAACAGTACCAGTTTCTAGATAGCATGCAGATAATGCTTATCTTTAAGGTAGTCTCTACTACTCAAAACATGTCCAGGAAGAATGAATGACAGTGACATTACTATCCATAGAATTAATTCTGTATTTGTCTTTGGTAAAGTCTGGGATATTTTGAGTAATGGGTGAAAATACTTTATATGGAATGAACTGGGAATAATGTACATCCTGAGACCTGAAACTAGGCTGAATGGCATGTAGCCACTACTAAGCTTAGCCAGACCAAAGGTGATTCCTGCAGACCTACTGAAGAGTTTTTTAGTTCATTCCTCAGCCCTGTGGATTATGGGAGAATTGATTGTTCTGGTGCAGAGTTGAACACAGTCCAGTGCTGTGCACTTATAGTTACTGTACCCAGATAATTAGTTCCATGGGTTTAGATTTTTCTGCACAGTGCATGGAAATGCCTTGCCAGGAGTAAACTCACTCTGAGTCAGGCTTGATTTCCTGGCTCTTCAGGTACTGAAGATTTTTAGTTTGACGTCTGCCATGGTTTAATCCAGCAACCAAATTCCGGACAGGTGCTTGCTCACTCCCCTACCAGTGGGATGAGCGAAGAGAATCATAAGGGTAAAAGCTAGAAAACTCCTGGGTTGAGATAGTTTGATAGGGAAAACAAAAGCTGCAAACACAAGCAAAACAAGGAATTAATTCACCACTTCAGCCATCTCCAAGAAAGCAGGGCCCCATCACGCATAATGGTTGCTTGGGAAGACAAATGCCCTCATTCCAAACGTGTCTCCCCGTTTTTCCTTCTTGCCCCCAGGTTTATATACTGAGCTTGATGTTACGTGGTCTGGAATATCCCTTTTGTCAGTTGGGGTCATTTGTCCCCCAGCTGTGTCTCCTCCCAGGTACCCCCAGTCCCCTCACCAGCATGTCAGCATGAAAAGCAGAAAAGGCTTTGGCTCTGTGTAAGCCCTGCTCAGCAATAACAAAAACATCTCTATGTTACCAACTCTGTTCAGCACATCCAAAACGTATCCCATGCTAGGCACTGTGAAGAAAATTGTTCCTACTCCAGCCAAAACCAGCACACCTCCCTGAAGAATAAATGCATGAAATCTGTTGACTTTTAGCACTGTGCCAGAGTAACAGGCCATTCTAGGATATGCCTCAGAGATGGAGGAGCAATGCAGAAGTCATTAAACTCAGCTCAAAAGTTACTCAATATCTCTTGCTTAGTATTGTCAGTGCTAGCTTCAGGCTAACTCTCCTTAAAGGTATCTTTTTTGCTGTGAGCAACCCAAGTGAGCAGAACGGTTTATTAGCTCAGATGAAATCAGATCTGTAGATGTCATGTAAAAAGGGAAGATTTCCTCAACCCCTAGTGTTAGCTTAGTCTGTCAGTGCCCTGGGAAAGCTGAGACCTTTGTGCCCAACCAGCCCCTCAGCACCCCGTTTCAGGGACCCTTCACTGAACAGTCCTGCTGGATCGGAGGGTGGTTCAATGGCCTTGTTCAGGGTCACACACCAACAGCGTAAGAGAGACACATCAGTGGGGCTTCCCGCTGAGTATATTACCCACTGCCAGTGACTGCCAGTGTCCATGAAGGACTCGCTCTAACTGTGGAATAGCACTCTTTATTATTAAGAGAAAATTGTGACAGCTTAAGGTTTGAGGCCTACCAGTGATAGTTTCTGACTGCAAAAACATGTTCAGACCAATATACAGACAAGATTTAATCCGTAATAAAGTGCACATTGAGTAAGGTTCTTACCAGTAGGTCCCTCTGGGGAAAAAGACGGATCACCTTGTTGGCTGATCCCAGAAGTTACAATGGAATCTTCCCTAGCTTTTCGCCATTCTTGACTTACTTTTATACTATTCCATTGTGTTTAGTTGGAGCTTGAGTTTCTGTACCTTTGCTACTGATTGGTGTAAAATTCTCTCCTTTGCTCTTAAAGGTACCGTCAATCAAATGCGGAGTGCATGCTCGGTGAGGGGAGATCTTACCTTGGAGGTGGATAACTTGGGATTAGCTCATTTGTTTGGAACATGGTGCTGATAATGCCAGGGTTGTTGGTTTGATTCTTGTATGGGCCGTTCACTTTAGAGTTGAACTTGATGATCCTTGTGTCTCCCTTCCCATTCAGAATATTCTGTGGTTCTGAGCTTTGGGGTGGAGGTCTGTGTTAGTATTACAATTCTATGATAATGAACCTAGCTCATTCAAGGAGAGCGATTTCATCACAGTTGCTGGTTCAGCCGCAAGACATCTTCTCCTGTCTCCCTTGGTGGACAGGTGCTATGTGATTTATCACATAGAAAGTACCCCTCCCTGCACGATTTCAACAATGCCTGGCCGTGATGTCCTGTCTCCACCCCCTATTTCATGCCCCTTAGCAGGTGATTGAGGTTGCAGATTGTGTGTATGGGGGGTCATTGTGTCATAGCTTTCAGTCATGTTTGCTGCATTCCATCCAGAAGAAGCAACTGCACTTCAGCCTATCATTCCCGTATCATCATAACTTCTGTTAGGATGTCAATGTAACTTCTCAGTTTCCTCTAATTTTACCCCCAGCCATTTTTCCACATAATCCACCCATGACTAGTCACTCAAGCTTCACAATATCCAGATAGAATTTGAGAATGTTTCGCACTTTTATGCAGTGCGGATCATCTAGTACATTTCTAATGTGTGGTTATCTGGTATTAGTGGGGGTAGCCAGTAGGCTAATTGTTTCATAATCATCCAAACCTTAACATACAGTATGATTATTAGAACAAAAACCGAAAGAGTTACCATCAACAAAACGACAACAGGGTGAAGCACTTTGTTGAGAATTCTGGTAGGTGTTAGTGACCATCCAAAAAGGGTGTCCCACCACTGGTGTTCTCCATCTTTCTTCACCTATTCCATCACATGATTTATTTCTTCCACATCATGATGGACGGTAAACGAAGTTTGTTGTCCATTATTTTGGGTTTGTTTTCAGCAAGCAGCTCAGGTCTTCATGCGGTAACAATTTCTTTACCAGCATGAGGTTCATACCAATGGAAGTAGGCTGCAATCTTGAATCAGAGTATAATTAGATTCTAATATTTTAATAGGATACAATAGGAGCTGAATAACTAAAATTATATTCCATAATGTTGGCAAAAATAGCGCAATATTAGAGTGATTACTTGTACCTACAATAATGTTGTCCACAAATACAAAATCACAAGAGGGTCTCATACATGCTCATCCTTTACCAATATACACAGTTTCCAAGTTTTCATTTGTTCGGTGTCTTGGGTTTTGATGGTATTACATTCACAAATGTATCCTTGTTGCCGTCATGCAATGCACATGTTGGCATCAATAGTCTCCCATTTATTTCCATTTTTTCAGGCCTATACTGTATGCTCCAGAGGATGACTATAGTTCTATTGTGGTTTTATCCTAATGCAATGACTGGGTATATATCATATAGTGAAGCATTATGTATTAATAACACAAAAACTGTCGCTGTGCTGCTGATGGGATCATAGGTAAAATTGACTAAGTACCAGCAGAACTGGAATTTCTTTTGAAACTCAGTTGTACTATCCCAAATTACCTCTCAAATTTCAATGGGTAATGGTTTCTTCACCTTCCCTTGTGATTGTAGCTGTCATTGACTGCATCCGTAGTTGAGCTTGGATAGAAGTAAGAGCTAAAGAAACGCTCGTTTGGACTATGCTAAGTGCATCTGTGGTCAATTGATGGTCTTTTTCATTAACTCTCTCCCACTGAGGTAATATATCCTTTTGAAACCATTGATTAATTCCCAAAGCCAAAAGGGAAGATCATAGAGGGTGTTTCAGTTTATTTAAGTCACTATTTATTGTGACTAGTTTTGTTCCTTAATAAGTCAGAGTCTATGCCATTTAGAACTCCCCATCCTGTTCCCAAGATGCCAGTCACATCCCTTGTGGTTTGCCTGGAGGAAGTGAGGGTTTGTTTATGCACACATGCTGTCCATCCTGCATAAGAGGTTTTCAGGAGTAGTGAGCAAGCTGGTTGGATTGTGGAAACATTATTCCGCATCAACAGTTCAACTTATTTGAGAGACCATGTTGGGTTAAATAACATTTACTGTTGATCTGTATTCTTGACTAAGTAGGAACCAGTGTTACAGGTGTGAGGAGGCAGTTTGATAGCAGGCTGAGTTGTTAAAAATGGCACTTCAGCAATTTTGAATTGAAGGCCCTAGTTCAGTTGAGAGTTTGGGTCTGTTCAAAGACAAATCATAAGTGTTGGATGGGATATTTTAAAGGTATGCCAACACTTATATTTAGAAGAACAAGTATGTTCTTCTGAAGTTTTTTCCCTTCAGCATAATTCACTACACTTTGACATAGCTTACAACAGTGTGTAAGACTGTTGTCATGCATTTAGTTGTCTTGAATTCAGCATCCTATTGAGATAATATCTCCTTTAATTCCCTTCAGTGGTGAAAGGTGTTGATTTTCATTCTCCTGTATGATGACCCACTCCTGCCTATAAAAGGTAGTGTTAGGCAGTGCTGCTGTAGACAAATTTAGGCCAGGCATAGGTACATCCAGAAGTACATACTCTTGTATGCATGGCAGTACTGAAGATCTACATCTCTGCATGATACCCCTACAATACTTCCTGCTTGTGGAGGCCAGGACACTTGAGAGAACAATGCAGAGATAAGAGCTGAAGCAAAGAAATCTCTTGAGCCCTTTTCTAGCTGCAGTTGAACTGTTTTGTCGCAAGTACTGCATTTAGCTGGGATGGAGTTAATTTTCTTCGTAGTAGTTTGTATAGTATGTGTTTTGGACTTGTAACCAGGCTTGATAACACACTGATGTTTTAGTGTGTGCTGAACAGTGCTTGGTAGTGTCAAGGCATTCACCATTCGTCACTCTGCCCCTTCAGGGGGTGGACAGTAGGCTGTGAGGAAACACAGTTGAAATATCTGACTCAGATTGACCAGAGACATATTGATATTCCATACCATAAAATGTCATGTGCAGCAGTTTAAGCCTATGGTGAGGGATTACTTTTATATCACTTCACTGGTTGGGTTTTTGTTTTGTTCTGTTTTGTTTTGTTTTGTTTTCCTGGGGGAGTAGTGTTTGTTTTGATTTGTTCCGTTTTACTTATTAAAATATGTTTTATCTCAATCCACTTTTCACACCTTCGCTATTTGAATGCTCTCCCTCATCCCACTGTGGAAGGTAGAGTGAGCAAACAGCTGGTTTTGGGCCCCTGAAGCTGGATTCATGTGAATCCAGCTCAGATATGAGTGATCTGCCAGGTATTTGAATGACATGTATTATTCAGAGCCTGGTCAGTTGAGTCTGTGTCCTGGAGCTGTCAAGATTGGCTCTGCTGTCTGTTCTTTGTAGCACAGTTAATTATTAATTATATTGCATTCTTTAAATATCCACAGTTCAGTCAAAAGTTTCCTGTTGTTTTTCCTCTTTCATTTCTGAATGCAAATAAAAATGACTCTCAGTAACTTAGCCTACTGCTCTCTGGTGACTTTGGCAGACAGGGATTGCCGATAACTATGTAGCTGTAATTATTCACTAATACTAATGAATTTTTTGAACTGTGTATGTGATTGTATTTTTCAGTGGATCCATTTCTAAGAAGTGTAAATGGTTTGTAGCGTTAGGCCATCACATTTAACATTAGATATGTAAACATGGCAACCTAAACATTTCAAAAGGTATTTTTTATGCTTCAGACTGTTTAGATATATGCTACACTTACCATATTTTGAAAAGGTAATGATCTGTAGTTTCTTGAAATGAAGACTCTTAGTATTAGTTGAATGAAAATCAAGCCAACAAAAATAAAGCTCTTGAAAACTTCAGGACAAATTTTTTAAAATGTTTATGTTCTCAACTTGTCAAATACCAAGACAACTACAAGATGGTTATCAAAACTCTAACCAGTTGGAATATTTTCCTTGATTATAGGAGTCATCCTGATGTACATAAATTCAGTGTGGAGACGGTCCAGTGGTATCCTCATGACACTGGCATGTTTACATCCAGCTCATTTGATAAAACCTTGAAAATATGGGATACAAATACTTTGCAAGTAAGAGAGTTTCTACAGCTTTCAACCTTCTTTGTGTACATGTTATTCATTGCATATCTGAACTTCTCCCAGAGCTGAACAGGACTATGCATCCAGAAGATGAAAACCAGCCACCTGTTAGAGCTATGGGTGCGGCAGCAGGGTGGTGTGGTCCTGGCATTTGTGTACATCTTGGTGTGTACCTGCCCATTTCTGAAGACCTGAATGTTTAAACTGTAGGAGAGCTTGGAACCCTTGGGACAGTTCCTTTCTGCTTTTGCTGTGAATGGGAATACAGCTAGTTGAATTTTTGCTGGGTAAACTTGTCCAGCAATGTCTAGTCTGTAGTTCGTTCTTGGGGATTGTTGAGTTTTATGGCAGTGTACAGCAGGGCAACTCATTTTTACAAATCAGGGTCTAATAACCAGTGCTTTTGAAGGACTAGTGGTCTTGGCATGCAGGATCCAGGTCCAGAATTCTTCTGTTGTAAGCACTATAGACACCATTTCTAAAAATTGGTAGAGAATGAGAGAAACCATTAAAAATATGCTAACCAATGTAACTTGCATTAATAAGGTAAACAGATTATTTAGGAATTTTTGTTGCTTTGACTCACTAATCCTCACATCTTGTGTTGAACTGTGACTTCATGACTCCAGTCTGTCCTGTTCCCTATGAATGTATTAATGCATTTGTATTGATACTATTTGACTGCTGTTTCACGCAGAGTGAAATAATTTTTTTGAAAGGAGGTTTGTCATCCTAGGGACATAATAAAGAACAAAATTTTACCTCTTTTTTTTTTGGTTTTTTTTTTTCTTTGTGAGATATGAAGCTATGCTTGCAGTTGCTTAATCTTCTCACAAACAATTAAATATTGAGTTTCCAGATAGTTCTGCGAGCATCCCTTGAAAGACAGAGTGTATATGTAAAGGTTATTGAATGACCTCTTATGCCACGAAATGGTGTTTTTGAAAGTACAGACAACTCAGTTTTAAGAGATTTTTCATATACAGTATTTTAGATTGAGACAACAAAAGCAGTTTACCTGGAAGCAATTGTACGCATTAAAGTAAATATTAAAGTTTATTAAAGTAAATATGTTCCATTAGTTTTAAACACTTGTAAGGCAGATAATAGTTTTATATGGAAGTGTTTCATTTTTTTTTAGGAATTGAAAATAGTGTGTGGTATTTGTGAATGACAAGGGGCTTTAAACTTAGTTTTAAGTGCCTTCTTCCTGTTGACTCTATTTCCATATTATAACCATTTTGTTTGCTTACTAGCTTTATTAATTTTTGATTACTGTAATCATTTCTGCTCATGCTTCTCATTAGCCAGTTTTCTTGGTCTGTCTTTTGGGTTGTCTCTGAGCTCTGGTGTTGTCGTACTGTTGGAGACAGTCTTGCTTTGTGATGTTTGTGTGATCTGGCTTCTAACCAGGAGAGTTATCATTACTATGTTAATAGTAGTATTTGTGTTAGTCTTACTTGTAGCTGTTACTTGAAAAATAATGGTGAGCATTTACATTCTGCTAATATACTTGCATAGTGGTTAATTTAATGTTTTTATTGTCAGCCTGCAGATACATTTCACTTTGAGGGAACAGTCTATAGCCATCACATGTCTCCGGTTGCTACAAAGCATTGTTTAATAGCAGGTATGCATCTGTTTCTAAGAAACAGATATATATAGATATAGATAGATAGATAAGGTTTATAGTAATAAGTAATATTCAGTTGGGTTTTTTCCCCTGCTCTGTCTTACTTCTACATAAATCAAGTTTTCGTAAGATGTAAGTTTACTGGTAAAATAAAATACTGTCCATTAGTTGGATGATGTCAATGAGAGTATTGTATTTGTTCTTCTGAAATAATGCGTCAATCAGTTCTCCTTACTGATAAAATTCTTAGCTATAATTAGATTCTTTCATTACGTAAGTTAGCATTTAAAGGTTATTAGATCCAAATATAGTAAATTGTGTAAATAGATCTGTGTATTGCTTACATGTACATAGTTTAACTATGTTTAGCAAAAAAATATTTAAAGAGGTATTTTTAAGTTTCCTAAGTACAGTCCTGTCTACCTCCAGTTTCTAAATTTTGTTTGTTACATGGTAAATTTGTTTGGTCTAAAAATGTAGATCTATTAATAGAAGCATTACTCTGACTGAATGAGCAGTTACGCAGCTAGCGTTTTCTTCTATTTTTTTGTTATTGCGAAGATTTTTTTGTTGTTGTTCTGTCAAATGCAGGGGGTTTTTTTAGCTGTCTTTGTTTCTCTTGTTACAGTTGGTACCAAAAGCCCCAAAGTACAGCTCTGTGACTTGAAGTCTGGATCCAGTTCTCACATTCTGCAGGGTACTTTTTAGTATGAAACATAAATGTTAAACAATAACTACTTTGAGTAAAAACAAGTCCTGTAAAGAAACACTGTATACAATGTGTTCTTTGTCAGTAACATGACTAATTTATTTATAGCCAGTTGTGAAAGTTACACAGTGGCAAAAGGTTCCTCTGGGTGTTTTTCTAGTGCTAATGAATTGCAGAATACAAATGTTAATCAATGAGCAGTTACTGCAGATGTTTGGGCATTTTCATGATCTAATCAATACTGATTACTATTTATTACATGGTTAAGTGTAGTCATTGGTTTGGGGGGGTTATGGAGTGCCATTGAAAAAAAATAAACAAAAGACTGCGTAAAACAGCAGAAACTCCCTACCACCCTCCAGAAAAGAAACCCCTTACCAAAACAAAAAGAAAACTTCACTGCTTTTAACAAAATATCCCATGGACGTGTTTGAATGGATTTGTTTAGAAGTTTCTGATTTCTGTAGAACAAGCTTTCTATAAAAGGATGGTATCCAATCCTTTGCATTTTCCTAATTCATTTAAATAAAAGGTTTTATGTGTTCCATAATCCATTACTTTTGGCACTTAATGAGAATTTGCCTTTGGTGTCTCTTTCCTAATGTGTACTTTTTGGAGTGTCGGTATATATACACATGCTCAAGAGAAGGCAATTATGAGGCAAATCTTCAGGATTCAAACCAGCTGGGTAAGAGACACATCTAATCTAGAAATTGTAGAGGAATGTTAGGTCAGACACAGCAATGTACAAATGCAGCTTTATTTCTTCCCCTGCCAGCTAAGTCTAAAAGGAGCCTAGGTGATTTTTTTGTGATGCAGAGCTTAAGCCATTAAACTCTTATGAACTGAATAGGCTACAACAGGCATCTCATATTCTCCTTCTAGGACCAAGAGCTCCAGAGAAGGCAATGGCAAAAACAGTTCTCTAAAGATTCTGTTTGGTTTTGTCAGGGCTTCTTAATTTTAGCAAAAGAGTTAATGCTTTCCAGACACAAGCTCTGTTGTGTCTTTGTACACAGCCTGTTCACAGCCTGTAGTAGCCTGTTACCTCAAGTGCAATATTGGAGGAATAAGAGGAAGGAGAATATGTTATTGATTTGGCATAATCTAGTAATTCTTTGAGAACTGAAGCAATCAGTAGTGTCTTGACCATGCATATGAATATTTTCACATAGGCTAACTCTGGCAGCTGAAGTGGAGGTAAATGCATGGCTATAGTTTAATTATTTGATCCAAATTAATCTGTCTGCCCTGAGCCTTCCGAGTGTATCCTGTAGTACCTGTATCTTGGAGATTTTTCCTATTATCCTGGTCATCACAGTCCTTTGATTAATTTGGGTAATGGGAAAGCACCTGCTAGAAGGGAGACCAGGAACAAGGTGATTCACACCACCTCTAAACTGCATTAGCAAAAATGTGTTTGTATGATTTAGTATATTTTTCAACAATGTGTTTCTGTTATTACATGAAGCATGATTGCAGTCTTTCCATTTAGGACATCTTACCCTTCCCATTGTCTGTATTGATTTAACATTACTTTCCAAGTTTTAAAGTGTGTGTGTGTGCGCGTGCGCGCGCGCGTATGTGTGTGTATAAAAAATATATATATATATCTGTGTTGGAAAGGACATTTCAGATCATTGAGTCCAGCTGTTAACCCAGCACTGCCAAATCCACCGCTGAATTATGTCCCTAAGTGTCACATTTACGCATCTTTTGCATACCCCCACGGATAATGACTCAACCACTGCCCTGGGCAGCCTGTTCCTGCCAGAATTTTATTTGGAAAATATAGGATCCTAACAGCTGATCAAAACCTCCATTGATGCAACTTTAGGCCGCTTCCTTCCTGTTGTATGTTACTTGAGAGACTGACCCCCCCCACCTGGCTACAGCTTCTTTTCAGGTGGTTTTAGAGAGCAATAAGGTCTTTAAGCATCCTTTTCTCCAGGCTAAACACTCCCAGCTCCCTCAGCTGCTCCTCACAGGACTTGTGCTCCAGACCCTTCATCAGTTTCATTGATATCTTAATAGTTAAGGGAAAAAGTACCACAAATTCAGGACAATATTCTACAAGGATAAAATGAGTAAAGTTTTAATTGTAAGTATGCAAGGTAAATACAGTTTCTATTGAACATTATTAAAGGATTTGAAGAAAAATAAATGCTAAGTTCCTTCTGTGTATGAGAACACCAGTGCTGCACAAAAAGCTGTAACTGTGCTGTAATGTGTTTTGCATAGGTAAAACCATCTTTATTATCAAAAATTATACACTTGTAAAACTGCACGTATCACTTTCTGCTCACTGCAATCCCACTCAAGCAAGAAGAAGAAAGAGAAATAACTTCTATCCCAAAATAATATGGTTTCACAAAATTCAAATTGATGTTACAATTCAAATTATTATTCTGGCTTGGTGAATCCTGTACAACTACATACTTGCTTTTAGTTTTCAGTTATTTACATAATATGGTGTCTATAATAAGCTTTTTCATGTAATTTTTAGGTCACAGGCAAGAAGTGTTGGCAGTGTCTTGGTCCCCACGTCACGAATATATTTTGGCAACAGGAAGGTAGGGATGCTGGTGAACTGTTAAATGCACTGGAATATTTGTCGGTAAAAATTGTATATATTCTTTATGCAGACTTTTTACAATTCAAATGCACTTCTAGAATTAATTTTCTTCATTGACTTTTACCTATTCACAGTTTTTCCCTAGAAAAACGAAACCTGACGAGCTGCACGAGTCGTGGTTTTTTTTATAGCAAGTTTGTACTGAGTTTTGAGACACTAACTGTAACTACAGGTATATGAAAATGGTAGAATATTAAGGAGATACTCACTTCTTACTGTTTATTAGTGTGTGCATTGCTAATCTGTTTTATAATAAAGTAAAGCATGTCTAGCTCAAATTACCATTCTGGTAATCACGCTTATTTATGTCAAAGAGAATAACTTGGGTAGCTTAGCTGATGTGTAGTAACTTTCCAAGCTGCAGTAATTCGGTGAATATGGATTGTACATTGATATTCCTGGGCCTTTTTTGTTTTCGGTCTAGATATTTTTAATGTAAAAAATCCTCTTGGCTTTTTTTATAACTTTCATATATGTTAGCTTTTGATTATAGTGTGACATTTCTCACTTTTTTAGATGCCATGTTTTTCTTTTGAATTGCAGAGAGGAATGGCTGGGTTTTTTTAAGTTTAGAGTGAAACTTGATACCAGATTTACAAACTTTTAGTTTCTGGAGTCAGGCTTCTGAAAGGCTCATCGAAGTTGGAAAATGTTTTAACAGTGTGTTGTTTAGGGGGTTGTTTGTTTGTTTGTTTGTGGGTTTGTTGCTGTTGTTTATTTTGTTGTAGCAGATGTAGCAGATGAAAAATTGTTTGCTTGTAGAAAACTTCCGTACCAGTCGTACAATAGATCTGTGATAGCAAAAGCCCAAGTTCTCAGACTACCCTTACAGACAATGCTGGAGTCTGTAGCTACAGTTCAATCAATGGAAGAATTAGCAAGTTTATTCCCAATCTGTGTATGTTGTAATCAAAGAGACAAGTGTATTGTATTACAGATGAAGATTCACTCTTAGGTCCTGAGAGTGTACCAACTATAGTTATTAATACAGGTGAATGAAAATCTGAAGTCTGTCTTAAAGTGTTTTTAATGGAATTCTGTTGACTTGAGTGTGCCCGCATGGTGAGTGGTTCAGAATAGTTGCTGCACCAAGGTGAGTGCCAGGTGGGGCCAAAGACAGTTCCTGAGCCATGGTGCACTCCATTTCCCTAACTTATGCAAATCTGTTTTTCTTAGTGCTGATGGTAGAGTAAAATTATGGGATGTGAGGAGAGCTTCTGGATGTCTGAGTACACTTGATCAGCACAATGGGGAAAAGTCCAAAGCATCTTCTGAGGCAGGTAATACAGCTATAACTGGTGGTAATTCATGTGTAACTAGAATCATTCTTAAATTGCATGAATGTTTTGAATGCTAAGACCAGCAACGAGAGTAGTGATAACCCAGTTGTTACTTAGTACGTAACAGAGGCCATTCCACTTTGTTCAGTTACTTCTGTTATAGAGTCAGTGTTTGTTGTTTGGCATCTTGTTTAGAGGGATTGCCTTAACAACAGCAGTGTATCTGTTCTAAATGGCTTTCCTCTATAAAGGAAAATTTTGTTATCTTTTTTGTGAGTAGAAGAATCCATTTATGCTGTCTATTAGCCTCTGTATAACCATAAATTTGATTGAAATTCAAGAAATTACTGAGAGGAAAATGGTCTAAAGAAAGCTAATACTTAGCTAAAAAATGAGAAATATTTTTAAATGAAAAACAAAATTCGATGTAACTCCAAAGATAACTAGTGGCATTTTATACATTCCTTTGAATAACATGTTGACTTGTTTTATCACAACATCTTTGTTTTCAACTTTATTTTTGTCTGACAGGTTCAAGATGATTTTTTGGTAATCTAATAGCAGTAATATAGACTAGGGCATTTAACTTATTGAAATACATGTGAACTAAACAATAGCAGATGATAATTATTTTCTAGTAAAATCTTTACAAAGCAGATCACACTTTTACCTAAGAGGTATGTCTAAATTGGGTACTGCAGTATAGTGCAGAGAGGCCTAATCCTGACTGCTTCAGAGCTGACCAAAAGCGACACCATGTTGTTGAGGACATCGCCCAAATGCCTCTTGAACACTGACAGCCTGGGGGCATCAACAACTGAATGACAGATTGAACAGAACTGGCCCTTGAATTGCACCCTTAGGAGGGCTGCTGGTGCCTGTTAGGTGGCCAGATGCTTTTATAAACAAAAAGTTAAATTATTAATTAACTGAATGTTACCATTTAAACAGCACTTCCGGTGCTCCTCATTGAAGTAAAAATATACACAAAGTAGTAATTCTTCTCTAAAAACCTGAGCCAGCTCTTTTTCCTGGCAGCAAACACTGCTCACAATGGGAGAGTTAATGGTTTATGCTACACAAATGATGGACTTCACCTATTAACCATTGGTACAGATGATCGAATGCGACTCTGGAACAGCTCTACTGGAGAAAACACCTTAGTAAGTTTTCAAGGAACTTCAGTTGCGTTTTTACTTTCATTTAATTTTAAGAGATTTATAATTTCTGCTGCTGTCAGTAGAACTTTGAATTCATTTTCTTAAAGGATGTGACTGCAGAATTTCATCACTAGAAGATTTGGTGAAAATTTTTTTCTTCCAGATTTCTTTTCTTCTACTTATTGTAAAGAAAAAGGGTATGAAGAAGCCTGGGTCTACTTAAAGATTGAATATGGTAACTCTAAGTTCATGAACTTGAGAGTATAGCTATAAACACTTCATACACTAATAAAAATTTTAATAAGCAGTGACTGTAGGTAGAAGGTTTTGGGTTTTTTTGAACTATTAGTTGCCAATGTGCTATCTGTAGAGCAGTTGGCCATACCTGAGAGTTTCGCTGAGTGCCTGGCTTTCTTGCAACTCTCTTTCTGTTTTTGTGGAATCTCTTCTGTGGAGTACATGGAGTGTTAAAAATATCTTTTTATCAATCCCTACAAATTTGTGTTGTAATCACACAGCAGCAGGAATGAGGAGTGGGAAATGTGTTAAACCTCTACTGCTACTCCAGTCCTTTCAATGGCTTGTGGATTTTTTTGCGGTGAAGGTTCTTATTTTAGTTTTCTGTTCAGTAAAGAAAATTGTTTTCTTTGTTCATTTTGAAAGAAGAACATACTGGGTAAGTCAGTGTCCATGAAATTTTAGTCAGCTGTAATTGTGGTCTGTCATTGCTATCAGGAAAGGAAGAACTTTTACTCTGCCTCAGAAATCTTTTAATTCTGCTGCTTAGTTTCAGAATAGAGCAAAAAGAATTCCTTATAGATATTTAAATAGAAAGACTTTCTTCCATGCTACCCATATTTGCCAGCTTGTTCTCAGCACCTCATACACAAACATCTTTCTGTGACAGCACAGACTCTTTCCCATGGGAATTTTTCTCTTCTTCTCCCTGTGTTTTATAAATAAAGATAAGGTTTGGATGTTATTGAAACTGTCTCTGGAAAGATGTGCAGTTCAGCCTGGCCTATCGGCCTAGGGGGAGGTTTTGAATTGACCCAATCCGAAGGAACTTTCAAAGTCTATATAAGTTTTAGAATTAAATAATAAAATCAGAATTTCGCCTCACCCGATCCAGCCTGGTTCTTGCACGCGGCTAGCGGTACCACAGCGACATCTTTCTATTTTCAAATCACCATCACCAAAGTAGATAGTACAGTTTGTTCACTCTCCTATTACCAGCTGGATCACTGGTTTTTTGGTTTTTCTGTGCCTGTCAGTTCATTGACTTGTTTCTTAGGCTATTTTACAGTTTTCTAATCTGGTATGGAATATCTTGACCCTGCTTTGCTTTTTCAAGTCCAGAGTTACATTGTCCGTAGTACTGTATTTTCATGCACTGCCCAGAGGTATTGCTTAAAATAATTTTAAGGCATCAGCAAACAAATAAGTGCCTGTACAAGTAATACAAGTTCACACCATAGTCCTTTTATTTCCCTGACTAGCCCGTCCTTTTGACCTAAATAATTTCTTTCTATGTCCTTCAAAAGGTGTAGAAATTAAGCCATATATATGATTTTCTTTTAACAGTGTCACTCTTGTATACAATGTTAGCAAAACTCTCTGTGTTCATCTTGAATCTCCCTACCTAAAACTGAAGGCCTAGAGTTAAGAAAAAAAAAATCCCAACTGTGAAATCTTTTGTCTATAAGCTAAGAAATTTGTGAAGTTCATCAGGTAAATATTCTAACGCAACATCTTGGTTAGGTTCTTAATCCATACTGCATCAATTGCCTGAGTTCTAAGTTTGAGGCAAATACAGCATCAGCCACCATGAACCAGGCAAGAAATTTGGGGCCTAATGTGTTGTTTCAATTAGTAAGAGAACTGAATGTTGAAGCAGTAAATGTGTTGTATGCATCCTTTATCACAAAAAGGAATAGGGCGTCCTGATTCCAAAAAAACCCCAGATTTTCTGTTTGTGTGCTCCAAGACGAAGCCAGTTTTTAAGATTTTTCTTCAGTTCTTGTTTTGGCAGCACCCTTTCCATTCTGTTGTTCCTTTACTAAGCAGGAATATTAACACTGAATCTATCCATTTAATATACTTTCCTCAACTTTCTCTCCTCTCTTTCTTTGTACATGCCTTTGTTATGAGCAGTAGTGTTGCTTGGGAGTTGTTGGTGCTACAGCTCATATTGGTGTGTAAAGGAGCTTAATTGCTCTTTATCAGCAAAGTAAAATGCCTCTAAAATGCTAGCATTAGCAAAACTTAACACAGTCACTATTTACGAACACTGTCTTTATAAAATGAGCAGTATTATCCACAAACTGTGTAAGCACCAGATCTCATGAAAATATCTTCTCAGTATGTGGAAAATATCAACCTCAAATACCTCATTGAAGTGCCTGTATACCAATGCATGTAGCATGGTAAACAAACAGGAAAATTTGGAGATCTGTGTGCAGTCACAAGGCTTTGATCTCACTGTAGTTCCAGAGACATGGCGGGACAGCTCACATGAGTGAAATCGTGTCATAAATGGCCGGGAAGGCGAGTTGGGAGAATTGCCCTTTATGTAGGAGAACACCTGAGATGTATGAAGCTCTGTCTCGAAGAGGATGATGAGTGAGTTGCAAGTTTATGGGTTAGGCTTAAAGGGCAGATTAACAAGGATGACACTGCTGTGAGTGTTTGCTACAGGCTTCCTGATCAGAAGAAAATGGATGAGTTCTTATACAGACAGCTTGAAGCAGCATCAGAGTCACAGGTGTTGGTTCACCTTTGGGGACTGGAGCATCTCAGTTATGGGGAAAGGCTGAGAGAGAGTTGAGCCTGTTCCTGTTGGATCTCATCAATGTCTATGAGTGTCAGAAGAGAGTATGAAGAAGATGGAGACAGGCTTTCTCATTGGTGCTATCCAGCAGGATGAGAGGCAGTGGATAGAAACTGATGCACAGGAAATTCCACCTGAACATGAGGAAGAACTTCTTTTCTGTGTGGATGACTCTGCACTGGAACAGATTGAGCAGAGAGGCTGTGGAATATTTCTTCCTCAGAAATACTCAAAATCCATCTAAACTCATTCTTCAGTAGTGTAGTCTGGGGCACCCTGCTTAAGCAGGGAGGTTGACTAGATTGACCTCCAGGAATCCCTTTCAGCCTTACCCATTCTGTGAGTCTGTAAACCTACTTTTATGATAATTAAACTCTCTTTGTATGCATTTATACGATGATTGAGAAAGATTTTCTCCTTTTTATTATACTTTTCTTACATACCGTGCTTTGCTATGAGATAGCGTACTTTACAAAGGAGCAACAGGTAGCCCTCTTTCTTGCCTGGCTCGTGGTGGCTGATGATATATTTGCCTCAAGCAATTGATGTAGTATGGATTAAGAACCTGACCACAATATTGTGTTAGAATATTTACCTGATGAACTTCACAAATTTCTTAGCTTATAGACAAAAGATTTCACAGTTGGGATTTTTTTTTTCTTAACTCTAGGCCTTCAGTTTTAGGTAGGGAGATTTAAGATGAACACAGAGAGCTCTGCTAACATTGTACACAACAGTGAATTCCGGTTGTCAGCAAAAGTTAAGAGCCTAGGTTATAGGACAATACTGTTTAAAACATTTTTGGTTTTTATATATAATGCTATATAATATTAATGACTTTAAATTTATAATATTGCTATTAGAAAAAACACTTCTTTTAAATCATAAGATAATGTGTGAATTTGAGGTGTTCATACTGGATTTGTCCCTCTTCATGAAAAAAATTGGTCAAAATCTTAATGCTTTAATTTAATTTGTTTAGAGGAAATCTGTACTGTTTCCATGACTATATTTCTCTATCTCCACATAAATCCACTTTTGATGTCTGATAGGACCTAATTAGACTGATATAACCAACTGGAATATTTCCAAACATGTTTGGAAACTTCACTTTCAGTCTTCTGTCAGATTTTTATATAGGACTTGTCGAGAGCTTGAAACTCTGTGAAACTGTAGCTTGAGACATTAGTACAGATGTTAATAAAGTGCTCTTATACCACTTGAATTTGCAAGGCTTCCCTTACACCTCATGAGTAAGGTCTTAGAAACTTTTCGTATCAAAGCTGCCCTGGGAGAAAATGGACGAATATTGTTTTATTTAACTTGTAAATCATTTCCTTTTCTCATACCTTTTGTTATTAATATTGTTGCTGTTACTGTTTGTTTTTTTATTGCTATTTCCAGTAAATTGTTTTTATCTCAACCCATGATCTGTGCCTTTTGTGCTTTCAACCTGTGGCAGGGGAGCGAGTGGAATTATTTCCAAATTGGAAAATACTATTCCTGAACCACAACAGGTGGTAGTTCCTCAACCATGTGTAATTTCAGTGGGGGTTTAGGTGCTTGATGCAGAGGTGGCATGCAACAGCCTGTGCAAATCCTATTTCTTAGTGTGGAATTGCTAATTTTTAGGCATTTCTTTCTTTCCCTTTCTTAAAATTGATACTAAGAAGAGTGAACTTTAACGGACATAAAAATAATTCTCTTGATAGACATCTGTAGTTTGAAATGTCAAGAGATATATTAACATAACCCAAAAATAATTTTATTGAGTATTAAACATCAAGTAAAATTGACCTTTTCATATAATTTCCTGTGGGTTTACTTAATAGCTAACTGTGTAATCTATGTGATCATTCATTTTGCAGGTGAACTATGGGAAAGTCTGTAATGAAAGTAGGAAAGGACTCAAATTTGCCATCTCTTGTGGCTGTAATCCAGAGTTTGCCTTTGTTCCATATGGAAGTACCATTGCCGTTTATACAGTTTTCACAGGAGAACTGATAACTATGCTTAGAGGGCATTATAGTACTGTCAACTGCTGTGTATTTCAACCTCATTTTCAGGTAAGTAAAATACAAGCAGTATTCTAGACAGACAGGAATATTTATGCAGATTGGCATACCATTTGCACTATAAAAGCATTCACTTTTCAGGTGTGTGCTTTAATCAGAGATCATAAGAGGGCGTTCTGTGGCTTACATGTCATGCCAGAAAAGTTTAGTCGAGTTTTTGGGATGACCTTTTCTGGATTAGGTTCCTTCCACTCCTTGTTTTGTCTCATATATGTAGCTTCTCAGTATACCTTTAGTAATTTTTTTGCTTGTGTGGTCATTAATAAGTCATATGCATGAAGACTTTTGCCTGTTTTCTGTAAGGCTGAAGAGGAGGCATTTGTCTTTCTCAGAGATATCTGAGACTAACCACAGTACGAAAGAATGTGAAGTGCATTAGTACTGCTGTGAGTACTGAGAAGGCTCTCAATTACTTTGCTTAAGGTGATCTTGCTCAAATGCCTGTAGTTATATTTTGGATAAAGTGTTGACAGCATTGTGAGATTCTTAAATGAATCTAAGAACATTTCAACTGAGAAATACCGCAGCATTACAGGGTCTCGTGGTGCCAACAGGTTTTTTTTCTTATTCTCTGCCTTTTTTTCTTTTTCTCTCCCCCTCTGGTATATTTTTCTCTTGTAATAAAAGAGTTAAGGATAACAAAGGTTAATTTGTTGTGAGATACTTAAGAACAAATTGTTCATATGGCATGTATTGTGCCAAGAGCAGAATGGATGATAGTATGGATTTTCAGGCCATTACATAGTTGCCCTCATGTGTTAAGAATTGTACTTCATGTTCAGCTCCTCCTTCCTTGCCTGTTGTTTCTGAGTATCAGGCAGAAATATTTGAGGCAGAAGGGGCACGTAATAGCTTTTCATGACCTCTCGTACAATGTGTCATAGAAGTGACTCTGGTAGCTTCTGCTTTGAGTCCAGTAACTTCTGACTGAATGTTGCTGTATCGCGGAGACAGACTTGACTGAAAATTATGGACACATTGTGGACTTGCAGTAGACCCCAAGCTAGGCCTTGCTAGACCTGGAAGGCAATTCTGATATGAATAGTCAGTGAGAAACTACATCAACTGAAAAGTGAAATATTCACATTGTAGCTCCAGCACATCTTTTCCAGAATGTTCTTGAAAAGCGCTTTGTGTTTTCAAGAATAGTTTCCCAACAAAACTTCCTGTGTTTATATAAAGTACCTTTGGTGTTCTTTTTGATAAACTGAAGAGGTGAGGCTAATTAGGTCTCACTGTAAAACATGTTCTACTTGTTTTACATGTGATATCTCTACCTTGGCATTTAAGATCCCTGGTAAAGGATCACTTATATCTGCATATGCACACAAGAACTAGATCAGTCACTATATCTAGAGGTTTGTGATGTCAACAACTTCCATTTGTTTATCTGATGTGATTCCTGATTGTCTTTCAGAAGCACCCTTTTTCGGAGTTCAGTTCTATACTGTAGAAGTGTGACTGGGTTTTCTTCTTCCGTAAATGCTTTGCTTTCAGTTGTATTAGTTAGTCTGATGAAACAACATTGCTGTAATCAGGGTGTCAAAGGTAGTGGTATTGTTATTTTGACTGTGTTCACACATGAACATCTGTTATCCTATCTTGAGACAATTAAGTGCATTCATCAGTCATTGCATTCATTACATCATTGTAATTCCAATAGAAATTACAGTTTTGCCAGTAAAATTCCTTTCCTGAGAATGTAATGTTGTTTGTAAAATTTATAGTCACCTGTTCTATTTTACTCTCTCAAGCATTATTAAATCAACATGCTGCGAAGTTATTCACAGCTGTACATTTGTATTTTGTTCCTAGTTGTAAGTAAAATCAATTTTGCTTGACAAAACCTGCTCTACTGCAAACTGTGCTGAGTGATATTTATATACCTTTATTTTAACTCTGCAGTAACTGAATCATTTAATAATCTTTTCCATTGCCATATTTAGGATTAAAGAAATGTCAGTTCATTCATGTCTATATCATTCTGCTTTTTTTTTTTTTCCTGAATGGCATATTAGCTCACTTTCAGCGTTGGAATTTTTAAATACACATCAAAACATAGTTAGCTTAAGCAAGCTGGAAGTTTTCCTTGATGGTTCTTCTAAGTCTCTCTGGTGTAAGCTATGTATCCACTGGTGAAATGTGTAGCAGATGGCTTTGTAACATTTTTGTTACTTGTTAGCACTTAATTGGACTTTTGTATCCTATGTTTATAGCAAATAAGGTCTACATCTTTTCTGCAGTTCTGACCATTTCCATCTAGTATTCTCTGTCATTGTTAAGAGTGTTCTTCATATTAACAGTCTTCTAAACTTTTTCTGCTGTCATTAACCCTGGTGAATGATTTGTGTCCTACCCATCCTCAAATCTGGTCCTTAGGTTTTTCTTATTATTTTTTACTGTGTTCAGAACTTCATACTGATATTGGTTGCTGACAGTCTGTCATGTTCTTTCTGTTCATTAACTTATTGTAATGGCTATATTTGTTTCACCTCGTAACTGGAATGGGCTCTAAAAAGAAACCTAAATTTTGCACCAATTATGTATTTGAGGTGAGAAGTGTCTTCTGTTTGCTTGGAACCATGTAATCAAATGTGATCCCTGATAACCAAGCAGCTAGCTATTCAATTATACTAGTCTTTATCTGTTCTTATCCAAATTAATTAGCATGTTTGTGTGTAATACCTTTTCTGTTTGAGGTGTGGTATGGAGCTGTCTCCTCAGAATGGTGTGAGCTTTAGTTAATGTGTGTATGTATGCCTTTTCTGATCCTAGGAACATAGCCATAAAATCCACTATATTATTGTTTGCCTAAACTGTTCTTACGTAAATATCTCTGTAAAGTTAATAAGATGTTAGTCTGCTTGAGTAATAAGAACTGCAGAATTTGGCCCTTTAATAAGAGGCTTTAATTTAATAGGAGGTCAGTAATTTCAAGGGTGGTGTGGAAGAGAAAATCTTCATTGTGCAATATCTTAGATGATGTTTACAGTTGGATCTAATACACTAGATACCAGTGTGCCATATTATCTGCTTAGGATGACTTAAATAAACAAACAAGACCTGTGTTTCCCTTTGAGAAAAAGAAATTGAGTAAAGCATCATGCATGAATAACATGTCATAAAGTAGTAGGTATGCAACAGGAAGCAATTTGGCTTTAAATTCTAGCTGTTCATACTGTTCAAGAAATGCTAGTGACAGCTGTAAAAGTATTTTGCAAATCCAGTGGTAGGCTATTATGTAAAGTTAACTGAAAGTTAAATCAGATTTTATTTGCAATCTTTCCGTATATTGTACCATAAACATGCATGGAGCATGTTTGTAGTGCAATATATGTGTCTCTCTTATATTGTACCATAATTCTACATAGAGGTCACTAGCTCTTCTTTTGACTGACTTAAGGTGTGAGTCACCAGTTTAGGTTGTAGTAATTAATTGTTAGTATTGCTTAATGCAGTGGATATTAACTGAAGATCTTGCCATACCAGGATCAGAAAGTGAGACAAGTGGTAAGAAGGATTAAGTGGAAGTATGCTGATGTCGCTTTGACATTGCTCATAAGGAGATATTTTGGCATGGAAAGATCTTTTAAAGTTCTTAGTGATATTCTGCATTCTGTCAAAGACAGAAGGCCCAGGTAGGGTACCGCTGACAGAATAAAATAGAATTTGACCTATACTTTGGTGTAACTATCTTCTTTTAAACAAGGTAAGTAGGATGGTTATCTCTCTTAAACTTGTAAACTCTAATCTTGAATGTGTTTTATGCATGAACAACTTCATGCATAGGACCAGTTTTGAATAAGATTACCCACATAAATGAGTGTTTGTAGGAATTGAGCATTAAGTTTCTGCCCCAAATGTCAACATAATTCATGCAGTTCTAGAATTATATATAACTTATATAGGAGACTTTCTGCAAAGACAGACCTGTGACAATGTATTGAGCTTACATACTAATAACGTGCACATATGCAGAGAGTTGCTAGTTTAAGTGTAAAAGCCAGCATACTTAAAGCAAGGTTTTCATACTGTCAGCCTGAATACCACAAAAAGAACTTCGTATGTTTCACTCGGGCAGTTTAAATACATGACAATACTCAGGTGTTGTCAGACATCACATATAATAGGCAGGAATATAATTCAAAATCAAAGGCATATAGGAATATCTTCATACCTGTTCATTTAAGTAGCACTTTGGAAAATGCAAGTGTTGTAGGTGCAAAATTTACTGCAAAGATGGTGTTAGTATTTCTCATCAGCAAAATTTCCTCATCTTAAAGTGACAGAGAAGTCTGTATTTCCTTTAGTACAGAACTAAGAAAATTAAGATATATTTGACTTGCAGCTATTTAGTGTAAGGACTGTTTGTTTCCATGTGTTGCAGGGTGCCTTGTGCAATGGGATCTTAGTCCTTACCATAATAAATAGAGTTATTTATATTAAAAGTAATAAATTGATCTTTGTGATCTATGCCTTCCCAGTAGGATACCAGCCTCGCACTGTACTCTATTTGTTCTTTTCCTTCCCTGAAACTACATTTACTTAATACTTCTTTGTTCCATACATATGCTCTTTTCTGACATGTATTACTAGATTCTTGATTCTTCTGGGTTTATTCCTGGTTTTTAGTTATAATAAAATATGTGCCTTTTTTTTGGTTGGTGTGATTTTTTTTACTTCTCCATAAACAATCTCTTAAGGTTCCTAACTGTTAAAAAGGTGTCTTTTCAGGAGACAAGAGAGAGGGAAGAAGAAAAATGTATTTAAGCAATAAAGTTTATTTAACTGTTGGTTGTGCTGTTTTGGTGAGCAATCTGGGAAAAAATAAAAAAACATATTTATTTCATTTTGGTATATTATTTAAAATACTACTTGTCCAGATTATAATATAAATTAGAAATTGACTATTTGCCTTTATTTTAAAATTATATTCTGTACCTTTTTTTCTGCCCAATATGGTATCTATATTACTATGCAGTAAATTTGTGTGAAAGTAACTTTTGCCTGTTTTCTAACAGGAACTTTATAGTGGCAGCAAAGACTGCAATATCCTTGCATGGATACCAGCTCCACGAGAGCCAGTTCCTGATGATATTTCTGAAAAGGTAGTGAAATTTTGAGTTTGAACTGTACCTTTTTTACTGTTATAATTGGGGAGGTTGTGTGGAAACTCAATATGAAGTATGTGATTCACCATCAACGTTTGTAACAATTCCTAATTAAAAGGAATTATTATTTCTGTGCAATCTTTTGATTGTTGTAGGGTTTTGAGAAGGTATTTTCTCTGATAGTCTAGTCAAATCTTTTGCAGTCTTCTAGCTTCTTACTTAGTTAAGAGTAGTTCATGTCATGTGACTATGAGTCTTTCAAATTCTACTTCCTTAATTTCCAAACTGCTTTCTGTAGTTTGTGCTGTTTTGGAATTGTAAAGGTGCCAGATTGTATTTCAAATTGTTTAAGAATATACTGTGTATTAAGCAGTTAGATTAGGGATACCCAAATACTTTTGATGTGAAAATATAATAAAGGATTTTCTAAATAAGTTTATTTTGTGCCTGAGGCCAAACATTCAGGGAGATTGCAGGGAAGATCATATGAAAGACTGTTTTCCAATAGAGTACTTTCTCTCTCTTAGTATTAGAACTGGGCAAGAAATATTTCAGTGAACAGCCTGAGTGGGAAAAAGTCTATATTTTGAGGAACTGAAACCATTCACAGAATCAGAATCTGGCAAACTGTACTAATGTTGAAAAATGAGGGTGTATTAGTGTTTTGGCCTACAGCATAGGAAAATTCAACTTTTTAAAATTTCTGCATTGTTCCGTTTTAGATGGGGAAATTTTAAGAAGTATAAAATTGTTGTAACATTTGCTTTTTGTAAGTTTTTGTACTTCAAAACTATCCTACACTTAAGCAGAGAAGAAAAATGTAGTTTCAAAAGGTTTGATACCCTAAACCTAAAATGTGTTGACCTGAAATTAACATTTCTGCTGTGAGAATTTTGATGTGAGTAAACTGTATTTTTCTTAGTCTGAAAAACAAAAACAAACCCACAGCAATGAGATTATTTACTTAGCTCCGATTAGAGCTGCTCCTTTAAATTTGACACAGTGGCAGTATGTAATTTGTTTTGAAATTGTTTTGAAATCTGTTAAGCTACAGCTGTTGTTTGCAAATGCTGTAGATGAGCCCTATCTCTGTAGGAAGCAGTTCTGCTGTCCACTAATTCCTGCTCCTTCTCAGGTGCTAGAATAGCCATTTGAGTGCTTGTATGACCTGAGTCTGAAACCAAATCAAAGAAAACAAGAAAAAAATTTAAGTTACTGAGATTCAGTGCACTGCATAGCTACACAAACCCTTTAGTTGGACCCTAGTGGGGCTGAGGTGAGAAATACTTCTTGGATGTGGATAGAGGCCAGAATGCTTCCTGAAACTGTAGTGCTCAGTTATGATGGGCCGAGGATATTATGACCTAAATTAAAACAACGGCACACAATAAACATAGTTACAATATTTGCTATATTTTGTACCAAACATTTGTTATACTTCCAGTCAGTCCTCCAGATAATTTATGCTGAAATAGGAATTAAATACAGTACTATTTCTTTTCATAATTTATCATGTCTCTAATCAGCAGAGTATCTAAGGAAGTAGTTCAAATAATCCAGTACTCATGAGAGACAGAATAGTTTGTCTACATGTAGTCATTTTAAAAATGCATTTAGCTTTGCCCTTATTTGATTAGAGTATTTTTAATTACGCAAAACACTGAGAATTTTTATTTTCTCTAGTCTCTGCCTCAACAACATTTAAATCCAGCATATGAAGACGCATGGAGCAGCAGTGATGAAGAAGGCTGAATTTAAATTATGAGCTGATATAAAATTGACATTCAGGCACTGCATTCACAGACTTTATCTACAGAATTGGACATTTTTGGATTTATCACAACTGGATTTTAGGTACAGTTCTGTTAGAGCTGTATCTGTTAGAGCAAGGTCTTTCAGAAATAAGTTTCCACTGTTCTCTGTGTTTCTTCGTCATTGTAAAGTTAAATCTACTTTCTCACACTTGCTGACTTTTGTACTTACACATTGGTATACTTTATTCAGTGTTAAACAGCTGATAAAGAAAAAATAAAAACCCTTGGGACCAGTCAAAATTACATTGTTTCTATTATCCTTAGTACATGAGGAGATAACCCATTCATTTTTAAGACGTATGATAACAGAGGATTTTCCATGAAAGAGGACTAGCTCAGAAATACTTCCAACTTACTTCTATCAATGTCTTGGTGGAGCAGATTGTATCCATTTTCAAGTGCCTATGTGCTGTGGGAGTCAACAGATTTTTGTGCCTGTCCTTTCTGCGTTTTCAATTTTGCATGTTTTTCCATAAATGCAGTGTTCAGAAAGAGATATAGCTGGGGTCCTCTGTCCAAGTATTTATATGGTGACCCTATCACCTAATATCTGAGTCTGCCCCGGAAAACTATGAATAGAAACTAGTTTAGAGTTTTTGTTGCTCCTGTTAGCAGGTTTTTAAGATCAGTCTTCTATGTATGAATCACGCATCCTTAGCAAACATGAAGGATTCCTGGACAGAAACAGGGTTTCAGGTACAGTACAAGGCAGAGAGTAGATCACATTTCAAGTTAAAAATATTGAATGTAATCCTTCCAAACTGTCTTCATCTAAAACATTTTGTGGTCCTAATGCCTGCTCTGTTTTGAAATGGAGTTTTGTGGGGTTATTGTCTCATCTCAGTCACCAGTTTGTGCTTCAGACATAATGTAGTCTCTGTCACTAAAGAATGTTTTCAGATTGCTTAAAGCATCACCAGCAAAGGTATCAGTAAAAACAGGTCCAATATAAAAGCGACAGCACAACAAGGTTCATTGGCAAGGTCCACTCCTAAGGGCACACTGAGGAAAAGCAAATAAAAATCTAGAGTCAATCAATCCAATCCAAAAACTATGCCACATAACTTGTAACTGAAGTTAAATGATTTAGCAAAGGACTCATATAGGATTTACTATAACACAACAGTAACTTACTTACAGACCTAACTTACAGCTCTAAAGTACTTCAGAATGTAGGAGAGCAGCATTTCTTGTGCATTTGGTACAGAATATGCACACTTGCAGGCACAGACACAGAGAGTCTGTACAAGATACCTGTGAAAAATTCCCCTCAAAGGCAGTGAAATACCCATTTCAGATGTCTTTGCAAAGGGTGGAGCCTCGAGGGGTCGGGGGTATCACTGTTCAGGGATCCTCTGAGTACAGCAAACCTGGGAATTCCCTGGCTCTGAGAGGCCCCACTCAGAGGGGCTTTGCTGGTCACAGCCGCTGCTCCAGGAGAGCTCAAAGGGTCTCACTTTGGAGCGCTGTTTGTAGGGCTGCAAGAGAGGGGGCTTTGGTCATAAAGTGTTCCATCCTGGCCACACTTCGGGTTGGAAACCTCCTTCGAAAGTGTGAGAACAAAAAATATTATCCCACTTGGGTTCTTATTCAGGCAAAAAAGGTGTCCACGGCTGTTCATTAAAAAAGCAGGAGCTCATTAGACCTCACAAATTCCTGGGAGCAGACAGTGTTTCTGCTGGTAAGTCAAGAGAGGCTCAGTCTGAGTGCTGTTCGTGAAGGCCGAGGCCTAAGGACCATTTCTCAGATCGCATCAGGAGAGGGATGTGATGCACTATTGCCGAATAACTTTTTACAGTTCAGTTTTTGCCTAAGGTACACCATGAATGAATCCCCATGCAATGTGGGATTCAGCTCAAGAAGAGGTGGGCTGTGAATTATTTGTCCAAGTATCTTCTTACCCAGATGCCTTTCAGTTTAGTGTCTCAAACAGTTGAAAATAGAAATTGGTTGCCTTGGGGGTGTGTTGTAGCTACTGGTAGTTAATACCTTCTTCATATTAGTCCTTCCAAATCCTCTTCTGATATCAGTTGTTGGTGATATTCTCCCTCTTGACCGTTGTCCTCTGCTGGAAGGAGAGGTATTTCTGATGAGGGAAATGAGAAACACCTGTCTCTCATGTGGGCAAGAATCCAGACACATTCTGCAGCCCAGCACCTGCAAGCCTTCCACATAATGGCAGTTGCTGATAGGTGGTGTTTAGTTAGCAAGGTTAAAAACCTCTTGGTACTAGCTAGCATCTCAAACACCAGTTTCTGTGAAAATTGTACTTTGAAGAATGGCATTTATGCTATTATTTCCTTCAGTACTTCCAGTTTTCTGTAGTTGTGTTAAATTTTTTATTTAAGCTTTTTCTAGAAAAAAAATTGTATTTTATATCTTCTGCATTCTTATGGTTGCTGTACTTGATTACTAAGTGTTGATGTCTTCAAAATGAAAACTTTTAAAGAGCAGTGGAAGTACATTGTATATGATTTTTCACTGTCAAGAACTAGGTACTAAGCCAACAATATCAGTTGCAACTGCAGTCTCTTGCTTGTGTGTAAGTTAAATGTTATAATTAAATCTGAGTTTTCCCCCTTGCTTATGCCTTTGTACTTATATGCTTATGGCATGTATTTTTATAGTATCAAAACTCTTTCAGAACCAGAAATGGAGCAAGTAGAGTGGTGTAGACTTAATCACACTTCCCATCCTTACCCATCAGTCAGAAAAAAGCCACATCTAAAAATCCAGACAGATGTCAAAATGGGTGCTCTGTTCATACCAAAATAAAATTATTCACTTGAGAGTCAACTAGCTCATAGCTGGATTCTTGCTGGTAAAAACAGTAAAAGTTAAGAGTTTAAGGAGAGAGCTTAGACTGGAGTGAACTGCATTCTTATCTCACTAGTGGTACTGGGATTTAGTAGTCATACTGTATCAGAGAACATAGAGAATCTAATCTTAGATTCTAGAGAATTTAATCTTCTCAGGCCGTTCTGGGAATTAAATATTGGTTAGAAGACTTTCTTTGTCTGCCAAGGCAGAGATTTTTATTTGAGCTTAATACAGTAAGTATCAAAAGATGGAAGAGAATTTATTGGTTCTTACAAGAGATCAAAGAGTTTTCTTTCCCTTCTAGCCTAAGGAAACAATGAAGGCGGAGTCAGACTGAGCTAGTCCAGCTGAAGAAATATAAAGAGCCTAAGACAAGTCTCCTTCTGCTTAAGTGAAGTTGAGTTCTGTGGAGGCAGTAAGATAGAACTCTGATTACTTATGTCTAGGTTACAATGCTCAGAAAGTATCTGATATTAAGACAGCAAAGAAAAACCTTGTTCTTTTTTTCTTGTACACAGGTCTGGAAGAAAGCATTAGCACGTGAGAATTTCAATATAGCTAACTCCCAAGTAGTGGTAGTAACGAGTTAACACCATCTGCTTACCTCCCTGTGCCCTTTTTTCTGTCCCTGATACACTAGCTCTTACGCACAGACTGACAGATCTTAAAATGTAGGGATTTGTTTGCCACCTTTTTTTTTGCATTGTTTGGATTTGTAGTCAGGCCAGGCTTCTCACAAGACGTCTGAGTTTTTTTAATCAGGAATGATTTCCTCAGTCAACATAGGACACAGAATTTAAGAACCCCATTAGGTAAACGTGAAGAAATCTTAGATTCGCCAACATCAATAGGATTGGTTGTTACAGGTTTTTTTCCTTTTTTTTTATCCTTGTATTATAGTTCTTATCCTACCTTGAAAGTATACGTACACATATATCTATGTACACAAGGCATAAAAATATTTGAAATACCACTGCTTTGGCACCAATGAAGGAGAGTTCTTGGTTTTGTTCCTACCTCATTTTTACATGGAGGCATGTAGGTGAGAATTGTAAGCTCTTTAATGCGCACTGGCCTAGGATCTGCCATAGTGAATGGGTAAGCCTAGTGCTAGCTTAGTACGCATAAAGTTTGCAATACCTAGTCACATTTTGGGTATACCAGTTAAACCACAAGAACTGTGCAAATAGGTTGGTTTTTTTTAGCGTGTGAAGCATAGGAACTAACATGATTAAAGCAGTCCTTTAAAAAAGAGCTTGAGTATTGGCTGCATACTTAGCCACCAAGATGTGTGCTGAGGTTTTGACACCTGAGAGATGTTCTTGAAGGCAGTATATTAGTTTCAGTGGTCAGCAGTTAGTGCTTATAATACACAACTAAACAAAAGTATGTTAAACATATCAATAAAGTCCTTTTGTGTGGTTAAGGCTGAGTTATGAAAGGGACATGCCTTCTTCCATCCTCCCTTGTTTTTGTTTTCTTTTAGTCTATTTTATAAAAATAATGGGAATGGAGGATAAAAAGGGATGACTGAATGGCCAGGAATTCAGGTGGGTGCATAACTACTCCCCACATCTTCATCCCTTCTAATCATATCTCTGTGTAGCCAGCCTTACCCACCAGCCCACAGTCTCTGCCTAGATGACAACTAACCAATGTCATCCAACATGCTAGCAACCCTTAACCACTCCCAGTCCTGCCAAAGCCACTGAGCCTAAAAGACTGAAAAAAACATATTTGGGGCTATTAAGGCAGCATTCTATTTACATATGAAAGAATATTTTAATTGCATAGGCGTACGACATTGTTCCTAACTTTCATTTTATCACCATTTGCCTTCAAATTAGTTAGAAAAAAACCAAGGTATTTTTAATGACACATTTTATCTTTGTGCTAAGAAGTCTTTCAGACACTCACTGAGACCTGTACACTTGGAAGATTGCAAATCCACCCTTTTCTTACAGCTGTGAGGCAGAGATACATCTGCAGTCCTAAACAGGTTTTGTAATAAATTTCCTCATGCCAAAATGGAGATTATAATCAGCAGTTTAAATCAGTCCAACCAGTTATTTTTACAACCGTATGTTTGTAATCTAAAGTAACATGTTTAAGCAAGAACAGGGTAATGTATTCAGCAACAAAAATAATATGTATATGCCTTTGTTTAATACAAAATAGATTAATGTGGGAGGCAGAGAAAAGGGGCTTATTAAAAGATTTTTTGGCTGTTCTCTTCACATTTGGAAAATACTGTCCCTTTCTATTGTTTCTAATTGCAAGGCATTTATTGAGTAGAATACTTTATATTAACTAAAGGTCTTAGCTACCAACAGAATTATTAAAACCTTCTAAGAAAATTTAGAATCATGTTTTTAGGAAAGTTAGCTCAAAATAAATATTAATTATAAATGAAGAAATATATTATGATTTTGCTGGAGATCACTGTCAAGAATAAGCTTAAATTTGATAGCCAGAGAGTTCCATTTGTACATAAAATTTAAACCTGATTCTTAATCCTCTATATTAGTAGTCCAGGATGGCCTCTGAAAGAAATATAGCTATTAATGCCTGTCTGCAGTATTTTAATTTCGTCCTCACAAATATATCTTGGTCTGTATGATGGATCTTCAACATGTCATTGCCATTTTAAGAAAGGGGGGAGCCTGGGAAGAAAACAGAAAGACAAGAGAAAAAAAGATAATCCTTTTGTTGGACTTAGGGCGCGTCTGTTCTGCAGGCAGCAGCGTGATAGAAAGCTGTTAACTTCAGCTGATGTGGGCAGCCCCACCACACACTGATCCACCTTTAACTGCAGGGGACACTGCATCGGTTCACCTGGATGGATGGATGGATGGATGGAGCTTTGCTGATATGCATCTTTCCTGTTTTCTGTAGGTACACTGTGTCAAAGGACACAATGAACGTAGCTGTTTGGGGACCCCATGTTTGCTGTAATAAAAGATACACCAGGGAGTAGGTGTATGTTAAGAATATCAAGTTCTCGTGTTTTGTGGCAGTTAGAAGGGAGTGTCTTGTGTTGCTCAACAGTTAATTACAGTTGCTATCACCTCCTACACTGTTCTGTAACACCACAGGAAATGAGCTGATGATTATTCTCATGCTAGCAAAAATGAAAAAAAAATGGTTTTGGACTTTATAAAATAATAGATTTCCCCCATCGCTAGTTCTTCTAGGTGGAGTATATGGCCCAGAGAATATATTTCCGTACCTGAATCGTCCTTTATGGCCTATGCAAGTTGCAGTTAAGCTAAGTATCCAAACAGTCTGATGCTGATGCTGTTCAGTGGTTTTGAGCTGTTACTACTGCAACAGGAGCCATAGACTGAGCTGTTCTCCTACACATCTGTGGGAAATGGCCACATTTGGCATGTGCTTGGAATGTATTGCATGTTCTCAGGGTAGTGCACAAATTGTTTCCCAAGAAAAAAGTAGTCTCTAGAGCGTGGAACTTTGACATCTGAATACTATCATTATTTATAAAGTAAGTTTCCAGAACACTTAATTGTTTTGCAGACAGCTAATGTACCTGAGGGCCTAAATGAACGTTTGAAATAGCTGCTTCATCCTGTTCTGCCACTTTGGTTAACTATTGAAGTTTAGGTTGACTAATGAAGTATATCAAAGTAATTTAAATAACACTCAGCAATGAGCTGCTATATTAAATGTAGATACCTGTGATGATTGCAGAATCTTGTGGTATAAGAATTATATTGCTGCTTACCAGAATTCCCTGGTGTTGGACTATAGGTTTTACTGCTTCAGGAGGCTTGCTTTGTGTGCCCTAAACAGGTAAAAGGTCTTACTGGTACATCTCATATCAGTAAGAAGGTTTATTATATATTCTAGTGGCCTTGAAAACTGTGCCAGCACAGATTTTTTCCCTGCCAGAAAGAGGAAAAATTATGCAAGTCAAAAGGTAGTAGTTCACAAGACTGCTCAAACACTAAGTGTGACAGGCACAAGAAAAATAAGAGCGTCATGGCTTAATCTCAGAGAGCAACTAAGCACCACACCACTGGTTGCTCACTCCCCCACTCTAGAAGGATGGAGGGGGGCAGACAATGGAAGGGTAAAAGTGAGAAAACTCATGGGTTGAGATAAGAGTGATTTAATAATTGAAATAAAACATAATTACAATTACAATTATAAATTGTAATTAAAAGGAAAAAGAAAAAAACAACACCAAAAAACCCCACAACAACAAAAGAACAACCAAAGAAAACACCAAACTACAAAGTGATAGAACTAAAACTCAAGAAAGATGATTGATGCAAATAGAAACAATCGCTCACCCCTAACCAATGCCCCTCCCCACTCTTCACTTTCCCTCTGCTTTATATGCTGAGCATGATACCATATGGGATGGGATATCCCTGTGGTCAGTTGTGGGCAGCTGTCCTGGTTGTGTCCCCTCCCAACTCATTGTGCCCCCTCAGCATCCTCACTGGTGGGGTGGGGTGAGGAGCAGCAAATGCCTTGACACCGTGTAAGCACTTCTCAGGGAGAGCTAAAACATCCCTGTGTTATCAACACTGTTTCCAGTGCAAATCCCGAACACAGCTCCATGATAGAAACTATGGAGAAAATTAACTCTACCCCAGACAAAACAAGCACATAGAGGAAACAAAGGAGCCATTCTAGTTTAGAGATAAAAAGGTAGAACCCTACTTGTGCCACAAGATACACAGGCCGAACACAGCTCCATGATAGAAACTATGGAGAAAATTAACTCTACCCCAGACAAAACAAGCACATAGAGGAAACAAAGGAGCCATTCTAGTTTAGAGATAAAAAGGTAGAACCCTTCTTGTGCCACAAGATACACAGGGTGTGCAAGTTCAACAGTCCTCCATGCTACAGTGGTGCATCACCAGGTCTAGCGCTTGCTTCTGTGTTGCCCTGGTCTTCCAAACCTGGAGGTGAAAGTCCTGCTCCTTGTGGCCCAGGTCATGGGAGCTGTGAAAGCTATGCCTTTCACACTGCTCCATCTTCCCTCTATCTCCATTGCTTTATCTAGGGTAAATTAAATACAGGTCCTTCATGGTCCCCAGCTCCTGCCTCCTCTGCCTCTCTCCCCAGCAGGCTGTTCATAATATTTTCTGTTAATTTACATCTCCTTTCTCTGCTGCACACAGCTGTGCCCAACCAGCTCTCCAAGCCAGGACATAATCCTGGCCTGTCTGTACACCAAAGTCCTCGATCCTGTACTCATCCAGTGTAATTCATCAAGCTCTTCTTAAAACTGGTAGTTCTGTTTGCTTTTGAAGTATCACCCAACCTCTCTGGGCAGTCCTTAGGTGTGTCCTCCTCTTTCTTCTAGATTTCCATTTGGTTACGTGCTTAGGTACATACAGAGATTTGCTAGTTCAAATAGTGTTTTGAGCGGAAGAACATGAAAACTTTGTTCTGAAAGCCATTTGACTGTGTTGGAGCAGAAATGTACCAGAGTAAGGAAAATGGGAGGGAGATTTCATTAGCTTTTTTATAACCCAGTATTAACATATACATGCAGTTTCTGGCATAACACTGGCTGCTTGTTAACTCACTTGGACCCTGTGCAATATTTTTCTATGAACTAGCAGCTCATTAGTTTTCACACTTGGAGCATTTAATCATTAAAGTCAGTTGAAAATGTTGTCTTGAAAACTTGGTATTTAAATATTTTTTTCATTTTATAATCAATTTATGTTCATTATTTTCCCCAGTCACCTGCAGCTTCTTAAAATCTTGCAGTCATATACAAAAGTGATTTCATAAATCAAGGTCTAGTTTATCTAAAGAGACTTAATTAAATAAAAGTATGGATGAAGTATTACAGAAATCTTTGTAAATCATCAGCACTACTACTACTACTAACTGCTATATTAATGTATTTCTCCGTTTTATAATAATTTTTGCAATGTGAACTGTCACCTTTGTTGTTTATGCTCATTCGTAGATGATCTTCCTTTACCCAAATTAACATTACTGCCTTTCACATCGTGATTTGTTAAATGCCATTTCACTAGTCCAAACTGAATTAATTTCTCTTAAAATGTTTTCATTGCTTTGTCTCTTGTCACTATGTCAGAGACAGAAGCTTCTCCATGGTACATGCAAGCTCTGCTCCATGGAGAATTGGGAATTTACGACTTTGTAAGATGTTTCTGCATTGTGCTTTCAGCACTATCCCATGCCATCCCATTGTTGTCGTGTCCCAGGCTAGTGTTAACCCAGAAAATGGTCAGCTGATCATACCTGACAAACATTAGACCTTGCTTCTTTTGCATGATCATGTCATCCACTCCTCTTCCTTTCTGCTGTCCTAAAGCTTTAACCCCTTCAGTGTATCAGTTCTCATACCAGTTCAATACTGTTAGCGGAGGTACATTAAACATATGAATGATTTCATAAAGGATGAAAACCTTCATCTAACACTAGCAGAAAAGCAAGAAAGTATTTTATTGCATCCACAGATTATAAATATTATACATTGTATAATAAGTTATTATAAACTGTTATGGGATAATTAGTCAAGAACTAAAGGGGCTGTCTGAGTAGCATTGCTTTACAGTGCCTTGACAGAGACACCTGGCTTTGTTAAAAGCTATTGTCAAAAATGTTTTGAGGGAAGTAACAGTTCTCCCAAATCTTATAAAATCTGAGCTCATGCTACACAAACCAGAGAAGATTTCCTTGATCAGACTCTACAAAAATCTGCAAGTAAGTAGATGTTCTGTATTATTCCAAATCTACCAAATGTTATTCCAGACAGAGCTGTCACCTATTCAAGAAGACAAAGGTATTACCAGAAATGACAAAATCAGGGACAGTCAGCCCTGTTTATGTCTCTGCCATCTCTGCCTGCCTGCAGTTTTTGAACCACAGTGTATACAGTTTTTGAACCCCACAGGGCCGTTAAAGACAGTACAATCGGATACAGGGATGTCCTTGGCAACGGGGTGATAGAGTTCAAAATGATTAAAATTTACTATGTGTCACCTCTCCTCGGGCAGCAAGAAAGTGAGCTCTGGTGCAGAATTTTATTGTTTCTTTGCTCTCTGCGAATGAAAATCCTCTTATATCTTGGTAGATTCTTAAAAATAAAATGCAGCATAATGAAAGGATTTTGTAGGAAAACTCTTCCACTACATCTGCTCCGGTTACTTCTTTCCTTTTTTTCTGCTTTATTCATTATCCTTTTTATATTACTTAGGCTATTCTCCTCCCCACCTTTCTTTGTAGCCTGTTTGAAAAAATAAGGTGTTTTCTTATAAACTCTAATCTAAAAACCTTTTAACTGTTAAAGATTAACCAGCAAAGCATCTGTGAAAAAGCACACACTTCCCTGACATTTGACTCCATCCTGCCACATTGGGCAACTCCGCTATTGTAATGCTTCAATAACTTGTTCACACTTACCAGATTGACATGAAGGCACAAAAGCAGGCTAATGTCGTGCCACATAATGCCAGGAGCCGCAAATGCCCCTAACTAGGGACAGGTGTAAGGACCTTTATTTCAGTGGCACAATTTATTGGAGATTTTGATTTTAATGAAGCTTTCTACTGAGTGTTCTGAGAGTGGCTTGTGCACTTTCAGAGTGGAACAGAGGAGGGTTGTGTGAGTGCCCGTGCACAGAGGGAAAGGGATGAATACAGCAAATCAGGCCCAGGTAGGGGACATAAAACAAAAAGGGCCTTTTAGAAAGGATGATTGTAGTTGGTTGGCCACCTGGATGTCAGGTGCCCACCAAAGCTGCTCTGTCACTCCTCTCCACAACTGGACAGGGGAGAGAAAGCAAAAGGCTCGTCAGTTGAGATAAGAACTGGGAAGGGATCACTCATAGATCACAAAACAGACTGAACTTGGAGATATTAATTGAATGTATTACTCAGAAGATCAGAGCAGTATAAAGAGAAAATTAAAAATACCTTCCCCGACTCCTCCTTCCTTCCCAGCTCTGTCTCCTTCCCCATAACAGTGCAGGGAGACAGAGAATGGGGGTTATGGTTAGTTCATCATATGTTATTCCTGTCATTGCTCAGGGAGAGGAGTCCTTCCCCTGCCCCACCGTGGGGTGTCCCCCATGCGAGACTGTTCTCCAGCATGAGTTCTTCCCACAGGCTACAGTTCTTCACAAACTGCTCCAGTGTGGGTCCCTTTCCACAGGGGACAGTCCTTCAAGAAGAGCCTACTGTGGTGTGGGTCCCCCACGGGGTCACAAGTCCGACCAGGAAACCTGCTCCAGCACGGGCTCCTCTATCCATGGGTCTGCAGGTCCCTGCCAGGACCCTGCTCCAGCACGGGCCTCCCACGGGGTCACAGACTCCTCCTCAGGCATCCACCTGCTCCAGCGTGGGTCTCCTCCACAGGCTGCAGGTGGATCTCTGCATCCCTGTGGGTCTCCATGGGCTGCAGGGGCACAGCTGCCTCACCATGGTCTGCAGCACAGGCTGCAGGGGAACCTCAGCTCTGGTGCCTGGAGCAGCTCCTGCCCGTTCTTCTGCACAGACCTTAGGGTCTGCAGGGCTGTTCCTCTCTCATGTTCTCACTCTGCTCTTTGAGTGCATTAACATCTGCGTTTTTCCTTTTCCTTCTTGATTTGGCCATGGCCAGCAGTGGAGCCATCCTGGAGCCAGCTGTGATTGGATCTGTCTGACATGGGGGAAGCTTCTTGCAGTTTCTCACAGAAGCCACTCCTGTAGCCCCTCACTCCTGCTACCAGAACCTGGACACACAAACCCAATACAATGACATGTGCAGCTGGAAAAACAAAGCTTTGAAATTAGTATTTTAGATCACACAACGTTGCTTCAGACAAGAAAACTCAATGCCCTGGCATCGATTGGAGTTTTCCAAAAGGTATCTACACATGTTGAATTTGGGGGCAAATGTGGTTCAAATTTTCAAAACTTGACAACTTTATCTGAGTTTACCTAGATTAACAGATATTTTGACCTTTCCTGTATACAAGTTGGTGAAAAGCAGCTTCCAATGTCAGTGAGAAGTTTTCTACGTGGCATTTTGCTTAGTCCTCTTTTAGTGATATTAATATATTTATTTATATCTTATCATAAAATCATGGTAGAAACCATTTCACAATTTAGATTGAATTAGACTGGACTGCAAAATTTCTGGGGGTTTTTTTTAGGAATTTCAGTGAAATTTCAAGTAGCTATTTGATTTTTGCCTTAAAAATAGAAGTAATTAGATTTATTGTATATTAATTAGTGATCTGGAAGCTTATGGATCCCCTATCAGAGACAAAGACCAAACATCTGAGAACAAGAACTAACCCAGCTGATAACCAAGAAGAGAGTGAGTGAAAAAGAGTGTTGTTGGTTTTTCTCATTTATTTATTTTTAATTTGTTTTTTGTTGTGGTTGTGGTCACACTAACTTCTATATGTATGTAGAATGATTTCCTTCAGAATTCTCTGCAATTTGCAGAATTTTAGACCAGAGGATTAGGGGGCATGCCCTGACAAAGAGCATTTATTCCTGTATGGTTTCATATGTGAAAGTATTGCCACCAGAAAAAACCAAAACTGGTTGGAGGTAACTTCTCCTCATCTTCAGTATTTGACAAAGAGACAAGCTGCCTTAAGAATGGGAAGAGTGACTAGAAAGCAATAGTAAGTAATTTAGTCCTGGTTTTTTTGGTTACAGTTATATCTCCCAAGAGGCATTTCAGCTGCATTCAAGAACCTGAAATGTCTCTGAAAACCTTGACCTAAGTTTAGAATTTCCATTTTGTTCTCTTACTGTACCTCTCAATAGAAAAGGTGAGCACAACAAATACAATAAAGGTTTACCTCAACTGCAGTAAGTCTCTCTACAGTACAATAGTTGTCAGGAAGGGAAAAGATTAAAGAGAAAGCTTCAGGGTATTCTTTAGAAATACTTGAGAAGCCATATCTTAATCACAGAAATGACAGCTAGCATCAGTTATTAGTTTTCTGCTATCCAGTTTAAGAGAAATTTTTAACTTCTAGAAATACTGAATTTTTCCTATGCTCTGTCTAGAAATCATAGTTTTATGAGTTTGAGGGTGTCACATGCACAGAGAAAACAGTACGTCAGGTGCAGAACTGGTCTATGAATGTAGGACTTGCAAACTTCCCTGAAGATTTAGCCCCCAAAATGTCTCCATATGAAAAACATCAGACTATGTATTATTCCATAACAATCCATAGACTGATGCAGAGGTAACAATCAAGGAAGTGCAGCTTTTTTTGGAAATGTTGACATTTTAAAATAAGATTCAGATAAGCTTTTTTTGGAAATGTTGAGATTTTAAAATAAGATTCAATTGCAAACGGTTGCATTAATCTCAGCCAATCTGTTTGAACTGTTCTTGTAGCCCATTGTTTTGCCTGTGGCTACTCCAGAGTGAGTGTAAAAGCATGTCAAAATGGATAGAGGTATGAAAACAAGCACCCTTAAAAGGACTTCTACAGAAGAAATTCTTTGCTGTAAGGCTGCTGAGGCACTGCAACAGGTTGCCCAGAGAAGTTGTGGATGCCCCATCCCTGGCAGTGTCAAGGCCATGCTGGATGGAGCTCTGAGCAACCTGGTTTAGTGGGAGGTGTCCTGCTCATTGCAGGGGGGTTGAGCTAGATGATCTTTATGGTCTTTTCCAACCCAAACAACTCCATGATTTTTTTTTCTCAGCTCCCACTTACACCTAAAAGTGAAATAATGCTCTGCCATTTGATATGAAGCCACATTCCCACTCTCACATTTTACTCTAGATCTATTCAACAACAGTAAAGAAGGAGTAGGAGGAGAGAAATAAATAGAGCACCATTGTGAAGCACACTGTAAGACATACTGGTGCCTCATGCAGTTGCCTGTCCCCAGATGCAGCTGTGAAACATGATAGAAGTCTGCCTGGGAAAAGGTCCTCAGCATCAATACAGGTCTGGGATATACCCTGTAACAAAAATATGCCCTGCTGCATTTTAGATCTCTTGCTGACAAGTCTAATTGCTCAGCTAGAATAGATAGATTGTAGTCTTTATTTTTTTTTTTTTTAAGAAACCATTTGGTTTCTGAGTTCAGACTATATGTTTCACTAGTTTGTTTGATGGGTTTTCTTTCTTCAGTACTGGATGTAGGCTCCAGATTCTCCAAGACAGAATGTCTTTTTGTAGTCATGTAACTATTCATATATTTAAGCCTGGAGCCTCACTGTTCGATAACTCTGCTTCCCTCATTTAAACAGATAAGAAGACATCTTTATCTGTAAAATTCATTGTTCTGAAATGTTCCAGGTGCTATTTATGGTGAGTGGAATGGAATAAAGGAATTTCACTTCATAAAAAAAATCAAACTACTTAGCCCATCTCTTTAAGCATGTCACATCTCTATCAGCAGTAGTGCTGCCTGCTAGTAGTGTCTGCTTAAAAGATAGTCTCATGGCTGTCTGGAAGATCAAGGATAATAATGGCAATGTAAATGAATCTGTGTTGGCCTGCAAAGGGGTATGCAGGGTTTTTTGCTTGAGTCGATAATAAAGTCAGACCAGTAAAATCCCCAAAGTGGATTGATGCACAAACAAATAACAGGCCAAGCAACTGTTTGATAACCTCATGGGGTCAGCTCCTCTTCTGTCACCTCTCCTCCTGACATGGTGCTTATTAAGTACAGCTCAGCTTTGTCAGGCTAGCGGACTGAAGAGAATTTACTCAGTCCTTGAGGAAGGCTTTAGTTCCTTCCTCTGAGTTTATTGTTGCTGTGGTTACAGACACTTGAGCTGAGAAGAATAAAAGGAGTTCAGGTATGTTTATGTGAACTCTTATGACAGTAAAATGTAAATGCATATCCTTTAGAAGGAGAACTTTAATCACAACAGGAAGGCATGTGTTGATTTGCTGGGAGCATCATGGTCGATCAGTTGTTTCCTGTAAAAATGTCAGATTTGATTGTAAAAGTTAAAGAAAAGAGGGATACAACAAGAAATGCAGGAATAAAAGTTTCTGTAACGCTGTCTGCCTTCTTCCCCATGGAGGAAAAGATAGTGAGTAGTATGCATGGCTGTTTTAGCTGGTCAGGAGTGTCTAGACAGGATCACAATCTTTTGTTTGGAGAAGGCTAGAGATAGTTTTATGTAAGTGAATATTGAGTACATCTTAGCTATTTGAGCATGTGATTTTATTTTCCCTTTGTTTTGTTGAGGTCTTAAAACTCTCTGCTACCCTTTGAGAATGTTTAAAAGGCACCAAAGAGAGAAGATGAAAGAAAGGACTACATTCTTGATGCCTATTTCCATGGCAGGAGCTTGTTGCCCAAGAGGAAGGAGAAGACTGTGGGCAGAACTGAGTGTGAAAGGGTTTTTGTTTGGGTAACGACACTGTAAGGTGAAATCTTTGTCATCTCCTCCATCCAGAGTGCTGAGAGGACCAGCTGAGTGTAACAGCTGTGATCTTCCCATGGTTTTGCACTGGGCAGATGGATAACTGAATGGAGAGAGTCAGTGCATCAAGTGCTGCACTTCATACTGGCAAAGTGTGATTTGCTGCAGCTTCAGGGTTAGGTGATTAAATTGAGAAATACCAGAATGAGTTACTCATTTAACTCTTAGTGTTTGTTCTCACACTTATGCAAAATGGACATATATATCAATATTATTTTCATTGTCCTTCTGAGTAAAAATACACAATAATCCCAATTCTTGGCAAATTTTGGCTGATGATTATTACAGTTCATGAAAATTGTCTGAACCAATGAACTTGCTCCAAATTCTCACTGACATAACTAAGATGAGGATCCACTATGCCACCCATAAGCAGAAACTGAAGCTTGTTCCGCTGCGTTCCTCCCTGCAAATTCTTCTTCTTCATGGTGCAGCATATAGCCAGCATTTAAGGTCTTGAAGGTTTTGGGTTTCTTTAGAAAGAAACTTTTGAGATGATTGATTATATTGTCTGGTGGAAGCCTGTTTCTTTAAAAACAATGTTTTCCCAAAATAATGGGGGAAAGAGATCAAGCTGACAGCCTCTTTCTTCAGAAATTCAAGTCTGATATCTGTAAAGATACTGTTTCTATGAGAAATTGTTTCTTAACTTACTCTGAAAGTTTTATTGTACATATTTTCCCTATTTGCCATCTTTACTGCACAGCTTCAGCTCGTTATTTGAAGGGATTGAAGACTGTAACTTGTCCTAGAAAAAATATCTTTTAAGATGCTTCAGGTTAGTCCTTTTAAGATCTTACCATGCAGTTTATCTAAATGTTCTGATCAGTGTCTTCCTCACTCCAAAGAGAAGCATAAATGCCCTTCCCACTGAGGGTGGCATATGGTGTTCTCTCGCTCTCCAGATTAAAACAGATCTATGACTCCTACAGCATTTTCTTCTTGACTGCCAGTGCTATTTTGCAGCACACCTGCCGTCTGAACATGCACTGGAAGACGGTGAGTTTTTGTGACTCATTAAGTGCTTGTGACTCTAATAGGTTGTGGATGTGTCTGCAGGCCTGCACAGTGCATCCTTTCATAAAGGAAAGCCATTGGGTGTCCACACTGCTACATCGTAAGAGAAGATATCCCTTATGCCTTTTGCAAAATTGCTGAGAAAACAAATACATGGGTGGAGAATTTTGTTCTTGTTTGTTTGGGCAAACTTTTTGTTTTGGTTGGGGTTTGCTTGTTGGTTTTATTTTGTCATTTATTCTTTCTCCTTAATTTTGAAAGCCTAATTTAAAATACCTGATCTGTGGTAGTATTACACATATGGGAGACCACAGAAGTGTCATTAGCTATGAAGTATGACCAAGATTTCTGTTTGATTGATTAGTAATTAGCTTATGCAATTTGTTTTTCAGGAATTGTCTCACAGGCATTTTGCCAATGAAGATGCTCAGCTTCAAAACCAACCTGTTTGTGTCTGGAACCCAGCTATGACATCACAGTACAAACTACATGCCACACAATTAAAAATTTGTTGAAATTCTCAGCCTGTTCTTCTTAGCATCTTCTCTAAAAATTAATCTAAATTAGCAAGTTCTTACACTTATTAAATTGGTCACTTCTAAATTTATTGGAGCCATAATTAAGAAAGAGGCAGTACTTATTTTAATCCATTTGAAACATATCTTGCGTATGGCTCCTTTTCTGAGTGTCTTGAACAGCACGTCTGCCACACAACTATTTTTCCATGGTTTGCCTTTCCTTGAGCATTAGTAGCTATATCTTCAGTTTCAAAGTAACTTCCTACTCTCTAGCCTGTTTACCAAGCACAGGTGACATATTTGTCTTGGGGAGAATGGGAACAAATATAACCTTATTTGTCTGAAATCAGATGGGGACTCCAACTAGGCATAACTCTAACATATTCCCAGAAGTGTGTTGAATACCTCTTTCCCTTGATTATCCATTCCTTTACTTTTATTTTCCTGCTTTGCTTCCCAATCCCATCTGCAGAATGTTTTTATAAAAAAAAAAAAAAAAAAAAAAAAAAAAAAAAAAAAAAAAAAAAAACAATAAAAGGATTGGGTTTCCCAC
>VWZW01002312.1:189431-203237 GCA_013397115.1 Edolisoma coerulescens
AAAAAAAAGAAAATCCATTAAAGGATTAGGTTTCCACAATGTATTGTTAGGCACATGTAATGTGATCAAGGATCAATTTTAGAAAGTAACTTCTTGGTATGATTTTACTATAGTTTTGCATTCCTTGAGTAATGTCATATCTGTCAAGGCAGACTTGATCTTCCTACAGCTCTATGCCCTTCTGGTGGATTGGACAATGGCATGCACCTGCCAGCTTGGCCAACTATAGCCTAACCAGCATAGTGCAGGTGTTCTGCAAAGTTAGCATTCCCTTCTTTGTTGACCTTTGGTTTTGGTGGGGTTTTTTTAATGATACATGTTAGAATCTTTTTGGAGTCATGGAGTTCCTACTCTCTAAAAAGAACTTATGTTTCCAGACATGTTTATGCACCCAACTCATGGATAAGGCTGTTCTGGCCCAGGAACAACAAACAGGTCCCACAGCCCTCCAGCATCCTAAAAAGATTACTACTTCCTTTAGCTTTGTCTGTGTGAGTTCCTACAGGATGAAACTTTTGCTCCCATCACTGTCAGTAACACATACAGGTAAAATTTGACTTACAAAAGATTTAAAACAGTTGCTAGATAGCATCTGAATTAGAATTCTCAGCTGTGAAAAGCTGTAAGATACAAGACCCAGAGCAGCCACTGTCCGGCTCTTTTTTCCATCTACTGTTTTCAGACATGGGGGAGACTAAAATGAAAAAGCTGGTGATGCAAGGTTATGATTTTTGGGAACAGGCTGGCCAGGTGTGCTGGCTTTGGTTTTCTCGTTATGTTCAGTCAGGCTTCTTTGACTGACTGCAATGCACTTTTTGTGGGTGATTTAATTTTCCTTCCTGGTATAGATTGAGTTGCAATCAGCCTGCATTCAAGCAATACAGTCTGAAGAGGTGAGTCACTACCAGTTTTCATTTGAGAAGCCCAGTGTGTATATAATAAAGTGCATTACATAACGTGTGTGTATATGCATTCTAAGTATATTCTATATGTGTTATACAGTATATTCTATATGTGTTATACAGTGTATTCTACATGTGTTGTACTATATACATTATGTAGAAAGTTTAAAATATATACGTACGTAGTAGAATATATATATATTACATATGTATATGATATGTGTATGACACCATGATACTGCTTCTGTTAAACATCTCCTTTTGTGATATTTTTCATACACTTAAGATTATTGCTTATACTTTTGCAATAGTCATTTTTCACCCTACTTTTGGGGCACCTTCTTCCTTCACTCCTGCCTAGCATCAATCTCAGATGCACGACAGCAAAACAATTTTCTGTGGACCTAATGGTTTTAATAACGTTACTTGAGATAGGTGGGTTTACACAGAAAGTTCTCTATCTGAATAGCTTTGTCATATTTTCAAGGATTCATAAAATTCACTATTGTTCAAATGTCAAAACTGGAAGTCAACATGACTGTAGGTCAACATGTAATTATTGAAACAGGCTGACTTGACAATACTGGAGTAGCCTGTTTGTGGCAGCTGTTTGTCGTGCCAAGAAGCCATGCAAACCCAGCAGTGACTACTCACTTCTGTACAGTCACCTGCAGTGTATGTCCCCAGACAGAGGGGGAAACCTCCCTGTAAAACTCAGCTCATCCAGAGAGATATGAGCAGGACTGAGTCATCTTCTCACCTTGTCCCACAGCAAAATTGATGATACATGTCTGAGGAAGAATTCCTTTCTCGTGTGGAAACTGCTCCTGGAAAGTCACTGCCGGCATTACACAAGGGTCCATCCATGGTGTTCTGGAAGAGACCTAGGCAGAAAATGATCAGAAAGCCTCAGCTACATGAAAGGCACTGTTCTGGCTCAGAGGACTAGGAGAAAAAGAAATATTTTCTGCAACAAGCAGTAAGCGAAGTCTGAAAGTAACTCCAACTGGAAAATGAGAAGGGGCATAGGGGGCCCTTTTTTTGCCAGTTCAGCTGCCAAACACTGTGTTGTGACAGCTGTGGGAGACTGATCACTTGCAGCAGAACCTGCCTGGGACAGGTTTGGCAGTTGAGACTCAGAACACCGGTACAATACACAGGCAAACCAGATGTTCTCCAGAAAAGCAAAGCTTGCAAATGAGATTTGGGTTACCCTTGCATCTCTTCAAGATTGGTGTGCAGATACTTGTTGTTGTTCTTGGGATGACTACCTTGTACTGCGTCAGCAAAAACACCTAACACTGTTGCTGAACTCGGGAATGGTTCCTGTGATTCTCCTGCTGATCAGCTATTCAAGGCTTCAAATACAGTCCTAGAGAGGACTTATCTCTAAAAGACTCTTAAAGCATATGGGCAACCTGGATTCTAATAAGGCAAAAAAATAACTTAAAGCACTGGCTATCACTATTCATGGAAAGCACAGTTCTTCATGCATCATACACCAGTAGTTATGTCTTTAGCATCTTGTAAAGTCCAGGGAGCTGTCTCCAGAGTCTATGTTTATCTCTTGTCCTGTTCTTGGATAGGGAACTTAAAAGATTACTTAAATTTACAGTAAACATCATGTGCAGCTTTCACATACTAATAACTGAGAAAACCTGTCTGCTGCTAGCTCCTTCTTTTACAATGTAAATGTCTCTGACTTGCTGTGTGTCTCGGTTTTCTTTGTGTGTGTAGGGCACAGCTGTCTCCTTCATGCTGCCTTTTTCCTGATGCGTGTTAATGATTTACCTGCCCTGAACAGGTCAACCATTATTTCTGTCCTCTCCCAACCCTCACAGACTTGCTTGATGGTTCAAATTACCTTTGCTCCTGAAGTGCATGGAAAGCAAGGACTCTTACTCTCTTTATGTGCTCCAAAGAAAGAAAAGCTGTTGATGGCATCAAATGTGTCAGAGCTGTTAGGTTGCATCTGGTTATTGTTGTTTTTTGGCTTGTTTTTCTTTTTCGCATGAATGACAACAGCTGTGTATTTTGAAGGCTACAGGTAACCTGCTTTTTATTGCTATGCACCCCAGTGTCATATTTTGTCTTAGCCAAGGTAGCCCTATCAGGCATGGCAAAACAGATTTTGCAACACAGGAGGAATATTAGTTGCTGGCTAAGCCACATCCCTCTAGACAAAGTCAAGACTTACAGCTCTTGAGGCTCCCAAAGACTCTGTCTGAGCAGGGATGTGCTGGTTCCTAAGGTTTGTTTGTGGTTTTTCTTGCCCAATATTTGAGGACAAAAATGAGTTTGAACCAAGAAATAAAAGAAAAGGTTCTAACTTCTGAATGCTGAAGGGAAAAGTGGATGATTTGATTTTGTTTTGTGATTTTCCCCTCCTAGGTGAGACATACAGTATTGCTTAATGGTTTATCATATTTTGACATATCCCTTTTGGCCAAAACCAATGATCTTATTAAAATGCTCTTTCAAAAGCCCAGGGATTTCTTCACCTGTCATAATCCTAACAATTCCAATAGAAGCATGACGAAAATCCTAAAGGACAAGATCCTCCTCCTAATCCCCACCCTAATCAATCTCTCAGTGGTATGCAGCTTCTGTGGGATCTCTGTTACAAACTATGTTTTCCACATCCCACCATCTATCTGTGAGCCTCTCACAATTTTTCCACACTTTTAACAACCTTTCTATGCAGGTTCTGCCTCTTGTTATCACAAACCTCAGGTCTGAGCTTTGACCTTCTTGCTGTCCTCCAACTCAGAGATTCCTTATGCATCTCTGCATTGACATTGACCATGTATTCTTTTCACAGCATCAGCTCACAGACCCTTCATCTTGTGCATTTCTGTACATCACCAAATGAGTTTGCCTCTTTGCTTCAATTTGTCTTCATATCCTCTCCCTACTCTTTGTTTTTGCCAAGTCTTTTGACTCAAGCAATCATCTCCATGCTAACCATCTCAAAAAGCTGTAATTTCTAGCCTTTTGTGGACTAAAGTGATAGCACCTGTTTACACACTAAAAAGTCCCCATTACCTTTCTTTGTGCCCCATACTTCTCTAGTCTTTGGGGACTGTTACCATCATCCTAAACATCTTCTAAGAGAGGAGTACTGCATTTTTTGGGGTGGGAGTGTTCCCTAAAGCAGTGAGCCAAAGCTGACCAGTTGTGTTTTGTTTTTAAAAAAGGAATTTTTACATTTTCCTGGTGTTGCCTTGAGCAACACTCAGTTGCCACGGATCCCAAAGCAGCATCAAGAAGCCATGTTGCAGTTTTCCCTCCTCCACGCTGACAGAAAGTGTTAGTGAGATTGAGATCTAGGGGCATCTGGAGAACCCCTCAACACCACAGGAGTGGGTATCACAACAGTTAGATAACCAGTTGTCTTTTCCCTAGTCATAAGACCACAGAACAGTTTAGCTTGGAAGGGACCTTGAAGTGCACCTAGTTCCAATCACCATGGGCAGGGACACCTTTCACTAGACCAAGTTGCTCAGAAGCCCTCTCCAACCTGGTCTTGAACAGTGCCAGGGATGGGACATCCACAGCTTCTCCGGGCAACCTGTGCCAGTGCCTCACCACCCTCATAATGGAGAACTTATTCCTAAAATCCAATCTAAACCTACCCTCTTTCAGTTTAAAGCCATTCCCCCTTGTCATATCACTACATGCCCTTGTTAAAAGTCCCTCCCCATCTTTCCTACAGCCCCCTTTAGGCACTAAAAGATACTAAAAGATCTCCCTGAAGACTTCTCTTCAGGCTGAATAGCCCCAATTCCCTCTGCTTTTGCCCACAGGGCAGGTGCTCCAGCCCTCGGATCGCCCTTGTGGCCTCCTCTGGCCTCGCTCACGAAGGTTCGTAACCCTTAGCCCTGAGCCCCGGTGGCGAGGGAAGATGCGCGGGGCGCTGCCGGGGGCGCTGCCGGGGGCGGTGCGGAGGTCGGTGCGGGGCGGTGCGGGGCGGGGCGGTGCGGAGGGCAGTGCAGAGGGCNCCTTCCGCAGGGTCTGTCCCGCGCTGGGGCGTGCAAGGCTGGGCGGGATGGGATGGGGCTCGGGCTGCCTCCTGCCCACCTTCCTTTCAAACTCCCTGGTTGCCCCCGCGTACCCCTTTTTCTCTTCCGCAAACCCCCGGCTGTGCCGCGCTTTTTTCCTCCCCACCTTTGTCCTCTGGCTGCACCTGCATCCTTGGTCCCTCTCCCTATCTGCACCCTCCTGTGCCGTACGTCCAGACTCTCAGGCAGTGACCTGTGGTGCTTCCTCCGCCAACCCCGCTCAGTGTACTTCACCTTGCAGTGCCTGGCCTCCAAGCTTTCTGTCTGTGCCCTGCACCGCACAGTGAATTTTCCCCTAAACCCTTTGACTGTGTCTGGCACTAAGCAGTACTGGTTCCTCCAAACCCTCTGGCTGGTGCCCCACACCTCCCGGTGCCTGTCTCTCAAAGCCCTCTGGCTATGCCTCACATGAACTGAGCTCACCTTCCTGTCGTGAAGAACAAGTTACATCGTGGCATGTGCGTGGCCCCACTGCATCAGGGACATTATTGCTGAAAAATGCTTTTTTCCTCCCACGCCTTTCACTCCTGAAGACTGGTCTCAGGCATCGAGAAACTGAGGTTTCTTTCTCCTCATGGGTGAAGGCTGGAGACAGTCAGGGAAGAGGTGTGGCCCATGTGCTTAATATGATGATATTAAAATGTAGGGCTGGAGGGGTGATGTCTAGCCAGGGGTTGTCTGAAAAGTTGGAAGAGTGGTTGTCTGGCTTGCTGCCTTCCTCCTCTTTGGAGACAGGTCACCTTTGCTGCCATGTCGGGCAGGTCCATCCTTAAGGACTGGCCACATCAGCAGTGAGGCCAAGAGCAGGTCAGTGCAAGCTTGGGGGGTTGAGGAGGCTACGTGGGAGCAGTCTCTTAGGCTTGTCCTTTGCAACCATAGATGTCATGTATATTGTTAAAGAACTGAAGTTTGTGGACATTTAATTTGTAAATATGTTTTGAGCTGAAACTTTGGTTGGGTCGTGGGTGTTGCTGTCACCAAGACAGAATAGTGTGATGCTTGAAAAGTCATAGTGAGGCTGCAAGCTAGCTCTGACTGATTTTTTTTTTTTTTTTTTTTGCTTGCATAGGAAATCAAGGTATGTTAATTAAAGCTGTTCAGACAAACCAGAAAACTTACAGTCGTGCGTGCATACTCTCTTCTGTACTTCATTGTAATTCAGTTCTTCCCAGACCCATGTGTAGGTCTGTACTGAACATTGCCATGTGGGAGAAGTTTGAACAAGTTTTTCTGGTTGTTGGGAGCAGCCTGGGAACAGCATGCTGCCTGACTTATGCTGCTGCTCAACACTTGGGGTGCTGCCCAGGAAGCATTGAGGCTGCCTTGGAGCTGCCTCACATAGAGGTAGAATCGTGGTGTACTGGCATGGCATTAGGCAGTGTGGATGTACCCTGAAAATACTTCCATGAGGAATGGGAGCACTTGCACTCACATGTTTGCCTGAAGAAAATGTACAAAGACCTAGGACTTGAAAACCTAGAGGAAGATAGGCTTAAAGTGAGGCACTGGAACAGGTTGCCCAGAGAAGCTATGGATGCCCCATCCCTGAAAATGTTCAAGGCCAGGCTGGATGAAGCACTGGGCAACCTGGTCTGGAAAAAGATATCCCTGCCCGTGGCAGGGGGTTGGAACTAGGTGATCTTTAAGGTCCTTTCCAACTCAGGCCATTTTATGATTCCATGAAATTCTTCCTAGGCAGCACCACTGTTGAAAATGAGGGAAATAATGCAACTTCATGGTATTTCAATATAACATGTGATCTTTCTCTAAAGTATTTATTGGTAGAGCAAGACAGGTTCTGGTACACGAAGCAATATTCATGGAATGTGTTGGGAAAGATGCCACAGCATTAGTCAAGTAATACATGCCAAATAGGATTTAACTAGTTATGAAGCTCATCGAATACCGTGAAATACCTGTCAACTAGTTGCACATCAGTAAAAGAACTAATCAGGGACATTTCTGTATCCTGACATGACTTGATGGCTTTTGCCAAGTGTGCACCCCTTGCCTTGCTGTGACCTTCCTGGTTTTGTTTCTCTCTGCTGCAGTGAACTGAGAGTCTTTTTTTTCCCCTACTGTGGACTTCTGCTCTTCCTCTTGAACCTACTTCTGCCCAGTGTGTCTGGTTTAATGCTTGTCTTACCTCTCTCTCTGGCCGGCCCCTATCTGGTTGCCTAACACATAGATTTATGGAGCTGTGGGCATATGCAGAGCAAGGCAGAGGCACAAGCAGTGGGATGGGCATGGGAGGCATGTGTGGGGTGAGGGAAGTGGGAGAACATCACCTCTGTGCCATGTTAAAGGGCAGGAGATGGAAGGGAGCCAGGATCCCCTTCTGGATCTTCATTAGCTGCTTGTGAAATCATGTTTGTCATATTCTGGATCTAACTTGGCAGACTTTATGTGGCATCCCTCCCTGCCTGATGACTCTGCCTCAGCATGGCTGTCAGAGGCTGCTGCCCCGTAATTTTCCTGGTGAAGGCTGGTGTGAGCTCTCTCGTCTGCCCCAGCTGAGATAAGATGGTTAAGCTATCAGTTATGGGTTAAGACCAACTGCTTTGTTTAGTCTGAAGTGGATCAAGGACGACTTGTAAAATACGGATGGTAGAGCTAGTATACATAGTAGATAGTATACAGGCTAATATGAATAGATGGGATGTTGTCATCTTCAGTGGCACAGCATACTTTATACAAATAACGTTATAGCCTAACACTCGTATTCACTTCAGGCTAATGGAGGTCTGAAACTTTAAGATGCTTCTCAAAGCCTGGGTAGCTGGAAAGGAAGAAATACTTGTTCCCCTCACTATTCCTCTGCCCATCTTCACTGTTCTGGTTTTCTTTCCTGAAGTCACAGCATGTGGCACACACAGGGGCAGTTTTTATCAGTTTCTCATTGCTGTATTAAATTAAAGAAATGGCAGACTTGATTATTTTTTTCTCTACTGAAGTGTATAGATTGTTAACTTCAAACAGCAGTTTTGGTAGGCCTTTCTGAGTACTTAAAAGGAGGTTGGTCTATGCTTGAAAGCTGCATCGAAAGCTGAGTGGTTACTCTGCATTTTTGCACAGTGCTAGGGAGCAAGTCCCATGTGCTTGTCCAGGGACTTCACTCAGTACCAAGGCTGAGTGCTGCATGTAAAGGGCAAATGCGGCCTAAATAGTGAAAACTAAACCTTTTACTCCTCAAAAATATGAGATTATCAGGACAAAAGAAAAGAATTAACAAAACAATTAGTTAATTTTGTAAAACTGATTGTACTTTTTTAAAAACAGTTCCTTTTAAAGGGTACCTCTAAAGCTAGAGGGTCATGCAGTAGTTTTAATGCCTGTTGTCACATTTCCGATTTGTCAATAGTTTTGCAAAGTTGTCAATGATGTAGCAGTTAAGACTTTTTTTTCTATGTATATGATACTTAGTTGAAATCCAAAAAGTAAAAAATTAAATACATAAGTTTACACTGATGAGAGACACCAGAATAACTCAAGTGTCTCTTATCTTTACTCGTCTTTGGTTTCAGTGTTTAATGCTGACCATTAACATGGAAATATTGCATAGTTGTTGGGTTTTTTGAGGGGGGGTGGTTTTTTGGTCTATTTTTACTGAATTCACAAAGTAAAATGCTTTCAATGTGTCTGTCAATATATGTCTTTTTTTCTTTTTTCTTCTGCATGTATTTTGCTATTTTCATTCTGTCTGCTTACAATGGCTACATACAGCAATTCGTCACTGAAAATGTTGACTAGAAAACACCTGTAAGTAGTGTGTGAATGGAGTAATGTGAGATGAATACACAGCTTAGAGAAGTACAGATTTAAGTGTCTTTAAGTGTTGTCTTGGTTCATGATGAGAGTCTGAGGAATTGAATTTCAGTAGCATTTAATTTCAAAATCCTGAGGTAGCACACAAATTTCTTAAAAACTACTTGTAAAGCCTATCCAACCCAAAGCAAACTCTGGCTTCCACCTGCAGAGAGGCACAGATGTCACAAGGAGGACAAATATAGGTGTCAGTAAACTCTATGAATCATCTTATTTGCTAGGATCAAAGGTATTCAGATTGCCCCTTTTAACTGTGCCAGGGTAAAAGCAGCAAACATCAACCCTTATCTCCACTCCACTTGTGATACCTACTTAGGCTGATGTTGTAGTTTCCCCAACATTTCTATTATTCCACAGGCTTTTCTTTGCATGTGGTTTTTGTGTCCCTTTTCTTTTGTGCTGGAGTATTTCCTGGTGCAAGCTGGTGCTAAGCAGCTGGTCTGGGTTAAAAAATACCCTTTCTTTTTCTGTGAGGCTTGCTCTCCAGCCCTCAGTCTGTTTCCCAATCTATTTTATTATGCAGCCAGAAAAATGGTTGTTCCAGCAGAAGTCAAGGGTGACATAGGAGCAGGTATGAGTAATGGGGAGAGAGGTTGATTAAAATTACATTGCTACTATTAAAAGTGCTCTTATAATTGCAAACTTACCTTGTAAACAGCCGGACTTGCTCTGCTTGAGCAGGCTGTGCTCAAGAGAAGCCGCTTGTAGCAGCTTTATGAATTCCTACATGATGCCTGCCTGTGTTTAATTGTATTGTGAATTCTTTGTAGTTTGGATTATGTTTTATATTGATATGGGCCTTGCACATTGGGCTCTGTGCCTGGAGCCTCTATTCAAAGATGCCTTTTTTTATTTTTAAAGCAATGCCTCACTGAATGCATGTGAATGTGAGCGTAACTTTGTCTAGTGCAATGCAAAACCCTGTGCAAAGAAATAGGATGTACTGTGCAAAAAGCTGCTAAGTTTCAACAGGCATCTTATGGTCTGGAATTCAAGAGAATGCTCCTATCCCAGTGACAGCATTCGGGGTTTATGGCTATGCCTGAGATAAAAATATAGCTTACTCTATTCCTTTTATTCTTTGTTTTCTAACAAAAGAAGGGGACGACTCTTGCTGGAGTCTGACTCACAAAGATCAGTTTGTTGATTTGGAAATAATTTGCATTGTATCATCAGTCCTGAAATGACTTAAAGCAAAGTCACAAAAACCTGATTCAGTGGTTCTCTGTATGCTTTTAGAGTATGGGAATGGTTCACATTGGTACTGTGTTCTTTCTTATAGGAAACTTAGTTACATGGCAAGTAGACTTTTTTTGGTTGTTTTTGCTTGATCTGTTAGGAAGTTAAGTGCAAAATTTTTTGTATTGTTTTTCATGAAAAGATAAGGCTGAAGCTTTAAGATTATCAGGGTTGTTGGTCAGATGGGCTCATTTATTCTGTTAAGTAAATAGACCAGTATTTGATTACCATGTAGCATTATGAATAGATGGGGATGGGCACATGGCAATGTACGTAGTCAGTTCAGAGAAGTAGTAGCTGGCAATGTTTCCTTTTGTATAGGTGAAATGCAAGAGAATAGTGTGTTTTACAGTGTTTGCATTCTTAACATCCACAATTCTTAACAATGCCTTTTGTGTTTGTTTAGATGTACGGATGCAAAAATCTGGATTAAATGCATTCTTTTTCACTTTTGTAGTCAAGAGTTCTAGCTTGTTTGTTCAGTGCTGAAGAAAAAAATCAACTTTTTAGTCTTTAACTGTACAGAAAGTGTTGAACAACCTTAATGAAATTATTTTAATTAGCTTTGGAATTGCCCTGTCCCCCTTTGTCTCTTGTGAATGAGAGTTGTAGAATATACAGTTGACCAAAGCCAAGAGGATAATGAAGTAAACTCAAGTGTTTACTGTCAACTTTGAAATTAAACCTTTCATGAAACGACTTGTAAGGTGCACTTCTCAAAAGCCTTGTTACAATCACTATTTCTGCTGTGCTGACAACATTGTTTCTATAGCACCTGTTGTTCTGTAACAAGCCAGGTTGTTAAGGAGTTTGCCTAAGTTTGTTTTTACATGAAAAAGGAATAAAACTAGACCAGGCTGTAAATAGCCTCATGCCATAGCTCTGATGTTCAGGAAGTTCATTTAGTTGAACTTCTAACTAGGAACATGGAAGATTCTAGGAAGAGAGGAGGGAATGTAAAATACAGGTGGTGTTAGAGTACTCTGCCTCTCTTCAACTAGTCCTTGAATGACTGCTTGAAATCTGATGGGGTGAAGTATTCTCTGTCTGAATTTCAGATTATCCTGAAACTGCTTTTCATAAACTGAAGTGATCCACTTGATCAATTAGAGAAGCTTGTCGGAAAGTTGTGGAGAAAATGTTCCTGAACTTGGACTGGACTATGCTGAGTTCTGGTTTTCTCTCGAGTTTTTCCCAGTTTTGAAATGAGGTTGCTACTTTATTTTAAAACAGAAAATCTCATATGCCCCATTTGAACTACATTTAAAAGTATGGAATGGAAAATTGCCTCTGGAGGTGTGGAAATCGGGCAATCTGGTGTTCTTGCTTTTATCCTGTAGAGACTTTACGCATATTGTTGCAAAGTGTGATATTTCATCACTTGCTTTCATCCAGGTGCTGAAGCATCAGACAAAACTTGATTGAATCTAGAAAGACTTTTGTTATAAGTGAGGGAGTCACTTTTACAGACTGTGAAATTATATGACCTTGGCTCATTCTTTGAGATGACTGCAGTGGGAAGAGATCCAGTCTTCCTTTCCAGTCAGTGGGATAGCATCATGCTTTTTGGATGTGGTCAGCTGATGAACCTGCACCTGAATAATGTATATATAAGACAAAGAATGGGGGTGAAAGCAAATTCTTTGGTTTAAATGTGAGCCATAGAGTCATCCTGAAGTGAGGCAGAAGAAGAAGAGAAGAAGTAAACCACTGTGCTTGGAAATGTTTTCATGATGAGGGCTGCGGTGTTGCTTTAGGTTCAGAAAGGGGCGTGTGGCCTGCTAGTTTAGTGTATTAACTGGAATATTGAACCCGCACACAGCACTTTGGTTTTGCTTACAGCTTTGCTGTGTTAACTGGAAGACATGCCCCTTTCTCTCTGGGGACTGAGCACTCCATACAAAGAGTGAACCAAGCACACTGACTGACCTCTTCTGCAAGGCGTTGAAACCTGTATGTCAAAAATGCTAAGATCTTTTTTGATAACTTAAATGCATAGCTATACATAAGTCTAATTTTCTTTTGTACTGGAGACAGTCCAGTTTTCTTCTTTTTTACTGCTGTGGCATGCTGAGTAGACTATTAGACACTTGTCTGTTTCTAGTATACTGGTGTTTTACAGGAACATTAGTATTAGGCTGAGTACTCTGCTGCTTGCCAAGCTCCTTCGTTGGAAGTATTATTGTCTCCTGTGTTATTCCGATGTTGCATATCCATTGCCTAATGCACTTTGTTGATGGGATCTCTCTCTTTTTTTTTTTTTTTTTTTTTGAGCTATTTATATTTGGCAATCTTTCAGGATCAAAAAGAGGAAAAAAAAATGTGCAGTTGGCTTGGCCAGACATAGCTGGTTCATCCCTACATGCTGTCAGAATGAACTGTTGTATTTTAAACTGCAGAGATGTCTTGTGGTCCTGGGTGGTCTTCAAATGCTTGAAAAGAGGGTAAAAACTACATTCTACTGTGGTAGTGGAAAATATTGATAGAAGATGAAAAATCCTTACAACATACCTGTGATTAAACCTGTGCATGGATGTGTTGTTTGATTCTGCTTCTCTGTGAAGTTACCATTTGGTGTTCTAAGATGATTTAAAAAAGCTCTGCTGTCACAAACTCATGGCCTGCATAGTGCTGCTTTTTATGCTGTTCTTGAGCTTCCAGAAAGTGCAAAATGGTGACAACTTTTAGAAATCCCTATCAGCAAAGGAACTAAGGTCTAGATAACTAGATCTGGAAGAGAAGTATGCCTTCCTAGCTGTATATTGTAATTAATGTATCTTTGCCCATAATATCAACCTCTATTTTGCATTTTGTTCTGCAAACTCCTTCCAATTGATTTCTTGGAATTTGAATGAAAAACTGATACATTTTTAAAGCTGGATTTTTATAACAAGATCTGGTTTAAAAAATCCTGTAAGACACTTTTGCTGATCAAGCCAGGTAATGTTTTTAGGTGATGGATAGTTTCATTTTCATGCCAGCTGTTGAGGTTGACTGTCTTCTGAATACTGCTAATGCAACATTGTGTTGCCCACGCAACCTTTTTCTTTCGTCTCCAAAGGCCTTTGACTGCTCTGGGTCACCGTGTCTGGATGTTTCCTCGCTCCAATACTTGTAGGCAAGCATGAATATTCCTATTCCATACTGTTTGTTGAGTTCTGACCTCCAAGTCTGTTGCAAGAACCTTTTGAAAGTCCGGCATGTCCATAGTCCTTAGAAGGGTATTTGCATAGCAAGTGGAAAAGAGTATTTTTGGAACTGCCGCTAGCACTGTGTGAAAGCAAAGGTGCTCCCATTCTTGTGTGCACCCCTTGTGCCCAAGCTGTCAAACTGGATCTGCCTCTGATGGGTGAGTCATCTCAAAAGGAAAAGGCGCTGGGGAAAGTTATCACACAAGTTGTGTAAACAACACGCAAGATGGTTTGAGTAGTACCCAAAAGCTTACTCAAATTTTGAACAGAATCAAATGGGGGCTTATAATGTACTAATTTCCATGCATTCATCTCTGGAGTCAACATAAGCACAATGCAAGTGGCTTTGACTTCACAAGTGGCTTTGACTTCAGTAGGGTCATTTCTTCCAGCTGTCCCTAAACTTTAGATGCCCTTTGCTGCCCATTTCCATTCTCCACCCCTTTGTGATTCCTCCATTGAGTACAGAGTACAATAGAAACATCTGGCTTTTCCACCTCACCTCCATTTCAGAAACTGTATTTCACTTCCACAGTAACTTTGGTCAAGTGTAAACTAATTACTTCTCTTTTTTTTTATTTTTTTTTT
>VWZW01002312.1:203653-232079 GCA_013397115.1 Edolisoma coerulescens
TAGTGATACTGTCAGCATGCCCTCTTGGGTAGGAGGAGTGTTCTGAGACTTTAGTTTAAAAAGCACTTAGCACATTTCCTTTAAAGTGGCTTTTGTCACCCTAAAGTTCTGCCGTCGCCTGTCACTGTGCAGCTGCTGCCCGTATCACGCTTCCCAAAGTTCCCGTTGCACTGTGTGGGTCACTGCCAAAGGTGCCAGCACAGCTGGTTCCCACTCTCTGGGAAGAGCCTCCCAGGGAGGGTGCAGTTGCTGATGTTTACAGTGCTCAGCAGCATGTCCACTATGCCGCATGGTCGCTTAAAAAGAGGGGGGAGGGAAGGGAGGGTGTCAGTTCTAGGTCAGCTGCCTTTAAAATTTATGCCTGCCTACTGCAATGCAAGCAAAATAGGAGCAGAAGGAATGCATTATTTTGCTGCCTAGGATATCGGCCCAGGACCCAGAGGGTGGGTAGGTTGAGCAAGTGCAAGGCAGCAGGAAACAATGGTAAAGCAAATTAACTCACGTCAGCATGGGAGAGTGGTGTGGGAGCAGTTCAACTATTGTAAATTGCTGCGTTAAGGGTGAACAAGATAGGATGTTGCAACTCTGCACAGGTGTTATCAGTGTTACTACTTACTAATATTCTGAACCCAGCAAGGTTAGAGCTGGTGCAATAAAAATTCCATAAAATGGCATTGATTTTGCAATGTTGTTTTGCCATAGCAACTACAGTGACAAGAGCTGAGTGTATGGTATACACAAGATGTAATGGTGGAAAAACACCTCTTCCTTTGATAATTTTCAATATTTTTCACTTTACTTGCTTACCACTTCTTTCTTAAGGTGAATATTGTGTTCTTAAGCTAATTATTTACATTTTTTTCTCATCTCCTCTTCCTGTAAAACTCCTTTCTGATGTATTTTCATGTTACAGAGACAGCCCCATCTACCTGTCTTTGTCTACTGCAGGTGAAAATTATGGTCTAATTTTTTTTTTTTTGAGTACTTAATAGCAACGGGTACATCACCATTGATTACTTGTTTACGACATGTCTTTGGAAATAAAAAGGCTTGTCTGTTTTTTTTCCATTATTATTGGCTTGATTAGCAAGATGCTACCTATGTAACAAGTCCTGTTCCCCTTTATTTTAAGGAGTTTTCTCTGGAAGCTGAAGTCTAGCTCTGCATTTCTGTTTCTGTTTAGCTTCCATGGAGTGACCCCCCACTGTGACTATTTAATAACAATTTATATTGTTTTTCTACTAACAGGTGGGTAAACACAAACCATGTCCTTGGTAGCAAACTGCTTCTATTGCGATTAATTCAATGTATGAGAGTGCCATATTCAGTTAACTCATATGCATTAACTCTTAACTGTAAATTAGGATAGACAATATCGTGGAGCCAACTCAGTGACTCAGCCTGCTGCTAAAGGCAGAGGACAGTCTCAGACATTAGACATCTTTGATCCCTTTCATTCAAAGTATTTAGTTGGCACTTGCACCCCCTCTCTCTTTTTAGAGCTTACCTATAAACTGAGTATTAAAAATAATGTGCTTCCTAAGCAGCTTAAAAAACCCAGTGTGTGTTATCTTTGCAGTGCAGGTAAATAGCAATCCTTACCCTCTAGTTCAGTACAGAGCTCTATATTCTGTTTTGCTTGGTTACTAATGATGTGCATACACTTTAGAAACACCACAGCTGTAAATAATTCTTACATATCCTTATCAGAACTGTCTCTACCATAGCTGTTTGTAGAGGAAAAACAAACAGAATGGGTAAAAGCTCTGTGTGTTACGAAGATGTTGGCTTGTAGATGAACGAGCAGGGAGCACAGGGGGTATGAGTTAGCATGATTGTGCAGCATGGCTGAAAATACTAGATTGTGTTACTGCTTTCTAGCCCCTAGTTCTTGTTTTGTTTAAAGTGACCCAAAGCTTAGTTGATCTGGTCTTTAAAAAAAAATCTGAAATGCTGCAGAAAGTTTTCTAGTTGCATAATTAGGTAAAGAGGAAAAAAAGAGAATCTAAATCCTTTGGGGAAGGAGGATATTAACCTGGGTCAGATATGGCCCAATTACTAAATCAATGCTTTACCAAAGGCCTTTGATAAGGATAATTATATACCATTATCTAATGGAAGTGAGGCTGTATTAACAACCTGATTTTGACTTCTAAGTGAAAGTTGTTGTGCTATATGTGCCACAGGCGTCACTGTGTAAGCAGGTCTAGATGATATTGTGAGTTGGTGTCACTGAGCTGGAATCAAACTTAAAGGAGCCAAGTGTAAGTTGTGCACTGGGGCACCAAGGAGAACAGGTTCTGTTCTAAGCTGTGTGAGGAGCCACTCACTGCAGCAGAGGAGTAGGTAGGTGATACTTGTTGTCTGAAGGATGGCTGACATTTAAATGCCCAATAAAGATCTTTTGTTAAAGGCAGGGGAGCCCTGAAAACAAGTCAAAATCTTAGAAACTTTTCCCCTGCTAAAGTTTTTGGTTTTCTCACAAAGACCAGAAATATGAGGAGAGAAAATTTGTGAAGATACACTGATGTCCATTGTGCTCACTTCCCTGAGAACTTTTTCAGGGACGTGCCCAGAGTCTCATACTTATTTTAAACTGATGACTGGCTTCAGACTCGTAAAGAAACTTCCTTCCAGGCTATGATTGCAGGGACTATTTAGACTTGATAAGTCTTTCTATGTGATTAGGAGATTAGTCCCTAGGATCAGTTCACATGCATCCCTGCAACCTCAGGTGATATATTTAAGATATTTAAGATACTGATGATGACAGGTCTTTTCCTGCCTTACTGTAGCACACTGTAATTTTTGTGGCTTCACATCTCATCTCATAGAGTGTCCCTTGTGGTTTGTGGTGGACAGAGTGATGACTTGTTGGGGTGGAGCATGTGAAGTTCTTGACTAGGGATCTAGTACAGGATTGTCTATGAGTAGGCAAGACTGGATGATGATGTGGCCTCCCTGCATGACTTTATTGTCAGCTTAAAGGGATCTATGACAGGGCTATTATTCCCACTTTTCTCCCTTCCTGTGGCATTTCAGTTTGTGAGTTTTAATGATTCCTTTCCACAAGCCAGTTCAGCCTTTCAAGTCTGAGTTGACTGAGAAATAATAATTTTTTTTTCTTTCTCAAAGCCTAAGCTTTCATTTGGGTTGGTGAGCTGCTGTGGCTTATCCTGCAGCTGCCCAGAGCAGACCCATTGGCAGTGATGCTGTGGGACTGGACTGCACACGGGGCCTTCCTTGCTCAGGCACTGGGTATTGGTTCAGTGTATGTGAGCCACGAGAGTGCCCATGTAATTCTGGCTGGGAGCTGGGTACAAAAGAGGGCTGTACTCCTGAAATAGTTCCCATAAGAGGGGGATTTTTCATGCCTGTTTTTGGTGTTCAGCTTTGCTGTGAAGTTTTCAGTATCTGTTCTTTCAACATTTTATGGGGAGGTATGGAAGGAGATACAAACTGGTCTTTATTTTACACAGCAGCAGAGTGGGAAATCCATTAGACAGAAAACCAATGTGAAGTGTAGTTGAAATTAAACCTGTTTTCACTAGTTCTGCTATTTAGAGTACTTTAGTCACATAGGTGAATAACAGATTTGGTGCTAGTTTAAAAAGCAAAGGATTAAATAAAGAGGTGCTATGTAAAAAATTCAGTAAGGGCAACTATACAAGATAAGCATTAGGTCCCTTATTGAATAGTTCCAATGAGGAATTTTATAAGTAGATGTTCTAATAAAGTTTCTAAGCCTCAGTCATCTGTTTTTAGGATGCCCACTGTCATCTAGCAGGGACAGTGTTTATAAGCAGTATTATCAAAACGGAAAAAGCCATCTAATTCTAAGCAGGATGTAGCAAACTTGAATGTGACATGAATCTCTCAAAAACTGGACCAGATGGTTGAGAGAAGGCATAAAGAATGGAAAAGGTGACAGAAACTTCTCTCAGCAAAATCCATAACAACAGGTGACACCCAGCTAAAGTTTAAAACTTTGTTGCAGAATATGGGTGAGTAATCCATGTAATATAATAGGCAGTTTGTAGCTGCTTGCCATGTGACATAAGGGAATAATGTAGTTATAAAAACTGCAATTATGTAACACACAGCCTTGGGAAATAGGAAGGGCAGAGCCGGTATTTCCCAGGTAAAGCTTCAGATACCATCTGTGAAACATCCTAATTTAATTACCTTCTGAACTTCAAGAGCAGAATTAACAACAGTATACAAAGTGATTCTGAAACATGAAAGTTTCATAATTGTGCCTGAATGTGTAAGCCAGTATTACTGCCATTTCTTAAGCTATAATTTTGAAATCAGACCTGCATGGGTCAATGCTTTCTGTAGGCTCTCCCACTCTTCCAGTGCAGTCTGCAGGGTGGATGATCCTCCAATCACCGCTGTCTTATCAGGCCAGGTGTGATGCTCCAGAACCTTTGCTTTTGAGACCCCTCCTGGGTGGAAATTAGACCACTGAAGTCTGCACTGAGTTGTCATAATCTCCAGACATTTTCTAAAGCATCCTTGTAAAAGTATCTTGTCTGTCTTTTTAATAATTAGCTTTGTTCTATAATGTAAATTTTTAATGTTAAGTGTTTTCACACTGAATTGAACATTGTTTTTTGGCATGACAGAGCTGAGATTAGATTGTTTCATTCTGTGTTTTTTGGTTTTTTTTTTTTGTGAAGTTCTTTTGTGTATTTATTTTGTTTAGTAGCCATTAACATAAAACAATTGTTGTAAAATTACTATTTAAAAGCAAATCTTGATATCTGGTTTTTTATTTAAAACTATGTAGGGGGAATAAATGAGCATAAAGAATGGCAAATATCTTTCATGTGGGTTAAACAAAGGAATGTGAGAAACTTCTTGTTCTCATTTAAAAATTAGGAATGTTTGAGGCATACCAGTAATTCCCATTACAAAAATCACTAGAGCTTAGTGAACTTCAGCACTTCCAACAGCTTGTTTCCTTACCACTTGTCATTGTCAAACATTCTCATATGGTTTGCTGTAGTATTTGTGTCATTTTTGGTTGGTGTAAACAATCTCATCTGCCCTTGCCTCTCCAGCAAAGGTAATTGTCAAGCTTGGAATTGGTTCTGCCAAGCTGTATGCCCTAACTCAGCTGCAGTTAGTGGGCTCTTCCAGCTGTCTGCTGAGCTGCAGGGAACCAGAGCACAGCAGATTACTTTGCTCTTTCCCTCCTTTACCTCACTTAAACCTCCTTTTTTTACAGTGGTGGAGACACATTTGTTTAAAGATGTCTTCAGAAATTATGCTACTACGCTGACTTGAACTTAGGTGCACAGTATTATTTCCACTGACAAAAAGAAAAGTAGCATTCATTTCTTTTGAAGAGCTGAATATCTTGCATTTGTATTTGAGGTGATTTTGACACTTGTTTTCCAAATGCATGTGTTTTGAGAGGACTGCCTCTGTTATTTAGAACTTTTCAAGCTGGGCAGACTACTTATACGATTGCATTTTTGAGTTGATTTAAATTGTTTGCAATATATCATTCAAAATAACCCAATTTTGAAAATGAGTCTGCTAGTGTTACCTAATTTTGGTACAAACTGGACAATCTATTGTGCATTTTAATGGCATTTTTAAATTTTGATATGAGCAGAAAGTGGAAGATCGGAAATAAAAGTGCTGGTGTACTGATTCTGTAAGTACATTAGCAGGTAGGTAAACCAAATGTGTGTTTTCCTGACTGAACTATGGCTCAACAAATGCTTAGTGGGCAGATGAACTTATAGTATGAAGAACTAAAACTGTGTATTTAACAAGTGGCCTTCTCTGGCCCCAAGTCTTTGACCCCTCAGGTGAGCTCTTTCCAGTCTCACATTCAGAAGATAATTTCAGTAGCCTACAAAACTGCCAAACACTTTGGTAGATTGCATTATGGTCAAAAGCATTATCAGGTTACTTCTTAACAACACAGGTGTACTATAAAAAAACAGTCTTACAAAAATGGTTTGTTCTTCTTGATGAAGCAAAGCTAGTTGTTTATCTTGTGTGTAGGTATGTGGTTTCCTTTTTTTTACTTTTCTATTAAAAAAAAAACCAACAGGTTTTGATCATATTATTTTCCAGTGTGTACAAATATGTGTATGAACTAAGTGTAACAAGGTAAGACAAAACATTTTCCATGCTGCCATTAACCCTCCTTTTATAGGTGGTTAACAAAAAAATTATCCTGAAAACCTAACGCTAATGTAAACTATTGTTCACAGAAATGGATTTATGCTGGAAAACTGGGTAGCTAGTTAAGAAAATAGGCAGAATTGTAAAGCACATTGGAAGTGAAATAGTAATGTCATATTTAAAAGTTGGTTTTAAATAAACCTTTTAACTGTAGGAAAGTTCTGAACAGCACTGTATCTTGTAGACATTATTTCTTAAAGTAATTGGGTTTAACTTACTCTATTTTGCTTCAGATTAATTGATCAGTCACTATTGAGTCGTGAGGTTGGGGCTGCTTTCTGTGTAAATCCTTCTCTCAAGGATACTTACTGAACTCCAGAAACTTTCAGAAGTTTGGTAACTGTGGTAGAGTTGTATCTTGCTTGACTATGAACAGAAAAGAAATCTTGAAGGCTGGGAGCATCTGCTGTCTAAACTTTTGAGGACTGTTTTAAAGGAAGAGGAGCTGTGAGTGCTGGGGTCAGGAGAGGTGGGACAAATCCCTCACCATCAGTATGGCAGGGTCCAGATTTCACTATCGTCTCCCTTTCTACTACAGGCAGAAGAAATCTATTGAAAATAGCCTGATTCCAGATAAAAATCTTGCTTTTGGCCTCTATGCCTAGCAGGTATAAGTGTTGCTATTTAAAAGCTGACAGCATGTTCGTCTGACTTCTGATGCAAAAATTAAAGTGAAGTTGAGAAGTCGAGTGGGTATATGTAAAGAATTGTATATTTGTGTGTTTGCAGTTGTTGAATGACAACTGTAAGAGGGTGTAACAATCAACACCCCCAAGCCCATTGTAGTGGGTTGACCCAGTCTTGGTGCCAGATGTCCACCAAAGCCTTTCTCTCACTCCCCTTCACAGCTCGACAGGGGAGAGAAAATACAACAAAGGGTTCATGGTTTAAGATAAGGACTGGGAGAGATCACTCACCAAATACCATCATGGGCAGAACAGACTCGAATTAGAGGTATTAATTGAATTTATTGCTAACTAAATCAGAGAACGATAATGTGAAGTAAAATGAGACCTTAAAACACCTTCCTCTCACCCTTCCCTCCTTTCCAGCTCTGCCTCCTCCACTCCCGGCAGCACAGGGAGACAGGGAATGGGGTTATGGTCAGCTCATCACATGTTGTTCCTGCTGCTGCTCAGGGAGAGGCATCCTTCCCTGCTCCAGAGTGGGGTCTCCCCCATGGGAGACAGTTCTCCATGNACTGTGTGGGCTTCTCTCTACGGGTTCACAGCCTCCTCCTCAGGCATCCACCTGCTCCAGCGTGGGTCTCCTCCACAGGCTGCAGGTGGATCTCTGCATCCCTGTGGGTCTCCATGGGCTGCAGGGGCACAGCTGCCTCACCATGGTCTGCAGCACAGGCTGCAGGGGAACCTCAGCTCTGGTGCCTGGAGCAGCTCCTGCCCCTCCTTCTGCACTGACTTGGGTGTCTGCAGAGTTGTTCCTCTCATGTTCTCACTCTGCTCTTCTCTGGTGGCAATTACAACTGCACAAAAGTTTGGTGTTTTTTCTTCTTCTTCTCACATCTGTTATCACAGAGCTGTTATCACCATTTCTAATTGGCCTAGCCTTGGCCAGTGGCACATCCATCTTTGGGGCTACCGGGGATTGGCTCTGCTGGACACTGAGGAAGCTTCTCATAGCCTCTCACAGAAGCCACCCTGTAGTCCCTGCACTACCAAAGCTTGGCTATGCAAACCAAATACATAGATATTAAATGACAATTAATTTAGTGACAGAATCTAGACTGAATTTTCTGCATTTTTAAGAGCTTGTTTTGAAGCAGATTTTTTGTTTTATTTAGTCTTGGTCAGCATGTTGAGCTAGCCAGTCTTAGTTCCAGTAATGCGAGGGTGGGAAAACTGAGTGGCAGTGAAATCAGTAAACTTCTTTTCTTTCCAAAGAACCAGTTAAATATAAAGTGATTATTTGTATTCAATATTTACTGAATAAATATAGTGAATATATTTGTTGAAAAACTGAGCCATTCTTTGTACAAGGTTTCTGTGGGCTTTGGTAGAATTCTATTGTAACCACTGCATGAAGTACTTTCACTTTGCCATGCTTTTTCTCTTGACAGACTGTTCTCATGTGTCTGGAACTGAAAGAATACTGGATTAAAAGGATAATTTATTGTAATCGGTCTAACAATTCAATACAATAGTTATTTATAAAGTAAACATTTTTCAGTGGTTCATCCCCAGCACCAGTTATGGCTGAATTGCTTGGCTGTCACAGTTGAGCACTCTGAAGTACCTGGTGTTCAGGACAGGGTTGGATTTACGTGTGTTTGATATCGTCCATAGTTGGCTTACGGAGCAAGGTGAAAAGAATATTTATAATTTGCCTCTAACCATAAAATCCTTTCTCTCATGTGATTACTAGTGTCAAAAGCAAGAGGCCTCATCATGTTTCCATTAGTAAAGAAAGAGGATGCCCCCTACTTCTTGTTTTGTCAGCACCTTTATCAGCATAGAACGCTGAAGCAAACATTGTAATACGAATACAGGATGTGTGAAAATGGTCAGCGTGAAGGCAGTGACATTGAATTGGGAAATGCTGATGCTGGAGGAAGATATTTCTAGAAAATGTGAACTTAAAAGAGACTTGCAGAGGGAATATTTTCCAAACATGAAATTGATGGTGGTTTCAGATATTCAGAGACACAGGACAGAAGTGCAACCAGGAAAACAAGTGGGTAGCAAAATGAGAATGGAGATGAGGTAGATCAGATGAACTCTAATGGAGGCAGGCTTGTCTGTGTTGCATCTTGCAATGAAGAGTGAGTGTAGTGGCCAGAAGCTCCTGTGAAATAGCAGCGAATAGGTTGTACTTGTAGAAATGGAAATAAGGGTGAAATTTTTTTTCTGGACTATTCAAGTGAAGATAGATGAGAACAGGATAGTGGGAAGATCTGAGGAGAGAGATGCATTACCATTATGAGGGAAGAGCTAGCTGTCTAAGCCTGCAGCTGACTTAGCCTAGAGGAAATGCAGAAGGGCTGCCAGAGGAAGGGAGCTGGTTATCAAGGTGTGCTGCAGCCTGAAACAATAAATAAATACTACTAATAAAGGTGAATACAGTGTAAAGATTGCACAGGGCTATTGAGAAAATTCATATGGTAAAGTGAGACACTGAGTGGATATAGGAGAGACATTGTCAAATGTGCTGAGATTTTTAAAAGGTATTTTTTAGGGGAATGAAGCAAGGGAAGTGCTGATGAGTGCTTGATTATGGAGCAAAAATCAGTATTCATATAAGCATACTTTGAAAAGTTTTACATAAGTAGGAGGTACTGCATGCAAAGTGGATGTGCTGGATAATTTTTGTTGGTTCATGGTATTACCATTGGTACTATGACATTCCATGATCTTGGTGTGGAAACAGTTGATTCATCAGAGTGGGATTTGCACACTAATTATAACATTGCTAATTATTGTATTTAAAAGGAGTATGCTGACATACTGGTACCTTTTCTCCTTCCCACATACCTTAGAAATACTTCTTAGTTAGAAATTTTTTTTTCAATAATAAATGTTGCAAAGCTGAACTTCTTCACATATCAGTGGCTTGGACTTTAAGTGGAGATAGTGATAAAAATTAATTTAAGCATCTGTTGTTTATTCATATTTACCCCTTAACAGTAATGGTTAACGGCAGCACAGTTTCTTGAGATAACACTTTATGGCATGGAAGCACCTGGTTTGTACGTAGAGATTGCAAAATCATATTGCTGTGCATAACAGCCTGGCTATAAATTAGACCCAAGGATAGTGGGATGTGGCCAGCTACTGCTTCCTGATCTGTATTTCACATTTGGTGCTCTGTTAGCCTTTTCTCTTTTTTTGCCACTCTGTTTCCTGAAAATCTTTCCCAAAAACTTCATTAGTCTTTATTTTATTGACAAAAATCCATATTTCTGTTTTTGTTTGTTTTCTGCAGGCAGCATCATAAAATCTTTATCAAGTGAAAATGGCCTTTAGCAATCTGACATCAAAGGCTATACTACTGTATGATGAATGGATTAAAGATGCCGGTGAGTCATTTAAATCTAAAACTTACTAACTCCCAGTAATTTTGAATAGCAGTGTGTAGCTATGCTAGGTGTGCTGTTTATCAACTTAAAAGTAGCTTTGTCGTCCTATGACTATTTGTAAGACTTGCCAGGTTACCTATTAACATGGCAATCTAGTTTCTGCATTTTAAAATAGGATGTAAACAAAACTCAGGTAGTTTATGGATATAAACTCAGAGTAAATAAAGTGCAGATAGTGATTCTCCTGTAAGTGTCTCTGGCTTGCCGGAATATATAGTTTGAATTTTTCTTATGGTGCTGAATGTATAGTTTTAACACTTTTTCATTAGCAAACAATTGCATTTTATCAGTTAATTAATGCAGGCACATAGTGTTACTGTATTTTGCTTTTGCAAAATGAAAAAAAACCCCAAAACCAAAGCCCTGATAAGTTTCAGTGTTTTGAAATTAATCCTCAGAGTAATTAACTCTGTCAGTGGTATTTTGAAAAGGGATGTTATTCTCTTGTTGCAGTTAGTAAGGGATATTAATCCCCCTTTGCTTTTATGTTGCCACTCTGTTATTCTGCATGCTTACCAAAAGCTGATAGAGAAGACCTCAGTTTTGGGGTTAAGACCCATCAGTCTCAGTGCTTCTCACTGTGGTAGACAGATACCTAATTCCTGGAAAAAAATTAAGAAGCGGTTAAGGTTTGATAGATAAGATTATGGATTTATCTTTTCCAGCATAGCTGAGCATTACTTTTCTTGTTCTGCCGAAGCACAGCATGCAAGTGAGAAGGGAGTTTAATCAGTATGACTCATGGGGTGAAGTGGATTGGGATGGAGCAAGCATTTCTGCTGCAGTGTCCATGACGCCAGAACTTGAGTTCTTTGTCTCCATACCCAACAGTGCTTGTATTTGGTATTTTGTATAATAGTGTTAGTGGTGGAACATGGTTTTCTCAGGGTCAGGCAGGGAAGATTAGTGGGAAAGGTTTGGTAGGAGCAGGGCAAGGGTGGATGCAGAAAAAACAACCAGTTGTGAAGAGCTAGTGGTTCTCTTGCAGTGCACAGGAGCAGATTCCTCGTGCTGTGGGTCACAGTCCTCCTTGGTCTGTGGGCAGCAGCACTGGCACATTACAAGCTGTGAGCAGCATTATAATGTGCTCTCCTCCTCAATCTCTTTTTACACACCCAGTGGCTGTTAACTACATCAGAGGGTCTCATGGGTGAAAGGTCGCTTGAATGTTGTGGGTTGAAAATTCGCTGACTTGAAACATTTGGCTATGAATTAAACACTTGACAAAAATAACAGTAGTATAACTTTACCCCTAAAATACAGCAGCAAACCATGAAAGCAATAGTTTACTGAGTCAGTAGTTAAGTTTGGGATCATTCCGAACCAAATCTTCCAAAACTCAGTATAAAAAAATAAAAGAAAATAAAAATTACATGAGGTTTGTTTCAGTTCACCTGCTTACGGAGAAATGTGGCAGTCTTTGGTGAGCTGGGACTCTGTGATGAACCACGGAAGGGTGCAGTGGAATCAAGGTGATGCTCAGATGAAACACCTGCCAGCCTTATCTGCAGGGAGAGGGAGTGGGGTGTGCTTAGGAGATGCCTCTGCAATACAGCTCTCGGGGATAACTTGCAGTAACTTGCAACACTTGCTTGTTGTATTACAACTTTCTTGTATGAAAGTGTGTGCTTTGTCATGCTGTAAATACAGAAAATGATGTCACTCATGATTCTGTGTCTGCTTTTCATTATATGTGAGGAATTGATGCAGAAAGAAGCGCTGAATCCTACATGGGTTAAATCTTGTTATCCAGTCATTATGGATTTGAGGTGAATGAACTCTGAAATATGATCGGTGACAGAAAACCTAGTCCATCAAGAATCAAATACTTTTCTGTAGCTATTTTAGTAAGTACTGGAGACATCTGATTTATTTTTTTTCTCCCCCCTATCCCCTCTAGATCCAAGACTGGAAGGCTGGCCACTCATGTCTTCACCTTTTCCAACAACTTTTATCATTGGAACCTACGTTTATTTTGTCACTTCCTTGGGACCCAAACTCATGGAAAATAAAAAACCTTTTGAACTCAGGCAGATCATGACATTTTATAATTTTAGTGTTGTAGCCCTCTCTTTATATATGACTTATGAAGTAAGTACTATGCTTGTAATGTGTTTATATATTTCATGTCTTTAACAACTAACTTTTAATAAATTTATTAATATAACTCCCACACTGCAATTCTCAAAAAAATATTATTGTCATGGCAGTAATTATATTCCTCCAAGCCGTATGCTAAACTAGTCATTCTTGGAAAAAGGGAATAAGTCATACCTAGAAAGAGAGAATGTGAAACATTTTGTGTCATTATATATAATTTAAAAAGTTTAAAGTTTTCATAATTTGAATTCTTTGTACTGCAGCAGGTAAAGCAGACAATATGCTTTTCTTAGTATTCTGTAATTGTTTCTGTCCTACTAGGTGACAGTATGACAACCTGCCCTTAAGGAGAAGGAACAACTGATGTTTCAAACGCTGTATAGAGTATGTCTACTATGAAATAATCTTCAGTTAGATCTGCCTTTTAAATGACAGAAATCAATGGCAGAGGTTAACAAAATCTAATTCAAGGCATTTTTGTACTTTAAACGAACAAAAACCCTCTAAACAAAAAACCTCCAACCTCTGCCCCCTGCTTTCCCCCTGAAGCCCAAATTATGAATATCTTTAACACTGATTTTCCCCACAACCCCAAAATAGCAAATTCTCTTTTTTTTTGAAAGCAATGTTGAAATTTTGCTGCTGTTGGGTTTTACTTGTTTGTTGGGGTTTGGTGGGCTTTGGTGGGATTTTTTGAAGTGTAGCAATTTGTTTTTGGTACTGTGAATGACAGCCTTACACGTTTGCTTGGTGAAGCATCACTATGCTAGTACTGACCCTCTGTGTGACTCTCAGGCTTTGTAGCTATTTCAGGTTTGGCAAACTAGTAATAAAAAGTTGTCAGATTATTGTGCCAAATTGACGGGGCATGTTCCTGTTAGCTTAATTTGCATGAATCCTATAATGAGTTACAGTGAGTTACCTGATATTTCTTCTAACCTCCCTAAAGGCACTGCAGGAGCAGCTACTTTGTGTCATGACTGTTGTGCGGAAAGTGGTGGGCAAGATGAATGCTTTTGCTAGTTAGACATTTATTTGAAAAATTGCCAAACTTCCTGTCGGAATTTGGTTCCAAGTTTGGATTTGGTTATAAACCTCAGAAACAAACAAATGAAAACCCACAAAGAAACAATCAAAGAAAAAAATTAAACTCTGTTAGTGTCTGACACTACCACAGTATTCAATAAGTCTGCTGTCAAGACTTCCATGTTACAATTTTATGAAAGAATGCATGGGCAGAGTGTAACTGAATTTCTGCAATTGTCTGATGGTCAGCAAGAAGATGATTCTTTCCCTTTTTGGAACCAAGTCACTTGGTGGGTATTTTAGAACTGTACAGTCTTGCTGGTGTTCCAAAAAAACCATGTTTTTTTTAAGCAATCAGTTCTTTCAGGAAGTTATAAGGACTAAAGCCCTGCTTCTGTTAGGAGAGGTGAAGCTCTTACCAAGCATGAGTGGATGGTGATGATGAGAAGCACTTTGTAAACAGCTATAAAACACAGATGTCATAGTGGCTGGCAGTAGAATAAGCCAAGTATAATACTAAAACTGTTGCTCTTGTCCAAACTTTAATATATTCCAAGAGAAAAGATCTAATTATATTTGGTACACATAGTCCTTTGGTCATATGTGTGCTCCCAGTTGTATCTTCTTCATCACTGGTATGAGTGGAAAACTAATTGAACCATGCAGTTTAACTAAGCAGAATTTTAGAAACTATGATATTAAATATATATTGTGCATATTGATTTGTTCTTTGTCTTTAAGGATAATTAGCAATGGCTTTCTGTTGTGCTGGTTTTGTTAGAGTATTAAGATGGTGTGTTGTATTCTTTTTAGTATTAAGATAGCTGTGATAGCAATTTTCAAAAGAATTTTATTTGGTTTTGTGGTCTGATTTACACAGTAAGTTGTTTTTTAACACTGGTTTTAAGATGCATCTGTTTCTTCTCTTCAGTTACTAATGCTGAAATAATGGGTGTAGGAAGTAAACTCTTGTCTATGGGTGCGGTTCTGGAATTAGAAATTCATTAATCTGCAACAGCAAAGGATTTTTGTGGTAGCTATCCCACACAGAGGTAGATGATTGACAAAATTGCTGATTTAAGGTGGTTTTAATGTTGTTTTTCCCCTCCTGCTTAGTGATTGCAAAAGTAATCCAAAATTAATGAATTTTTCCAAAGATGTAAAGATAATCTTTGCCCTTTCCTTTTTCTTTCCTCCAGTTTCTTATGTCAGGCTGGGCCACAGGATACTCATTCCGGTGTGATATCGTTGACTACTCAAGGTCACCAACAGCTCTAAGAGTAAGTTGACAAAGACAAAGACGAATTGTTATCATAGAACCATAGAATGGTTTGGGTTGGAAGTGACCTTGGAGATCATCTAGTTCCAACACCCCTGATATGAGCAAGGACACCTTCTGCTAGACCAGGTCATTTAAAGTAGTGTGTTATACATTTACTTTATTTTTAGAAATGCTGTTTGAACAGCCTGCTTTTTGAATGCACTGTTGTAGAGTGGAATGCGCTACATGGAAATGCCCTCTTGCATAATGTAGAGCATGTGAGTTAACTGGAGGGATGGGTTGGTTGGTTGGGAGAAAGAAAGAGGCAAGGAATTCATTGGCTTTCTCTTGTTGGTAAAAAAATTCCTTCAAGTTTAAAAATTGTTTTGTGTTTTTAAAGAAAAAACAGTAAAACTGTACATTTAAAAATTTCTGTCAACCTTGGAACATCACTTGCCCCAGTACTTTTCTTTATATAGATACTTATTTCTCCTGCTCAGTTTTGTTTATGACTTTTATGATTTGACAGTTTGATTTTTACTCTTGCAGATGGTGCGAACTTGTTGGCTTTACTACTTTTCCAAGTTCATTGAATTATTAGACACTGTAAGTATTCGTAACCTAGTAAAAGAAGTGGTTCTGTTTCCTTTTCACAGTAGAAGAACTGGTTCTGTTCAGGGCTGAGGATATAGGTTGCTTTTTATTTAGTCCTCCAAGCCCTCCAAGCTTCAATTATTAGAATATCATCATGATATTTACCCCTATTATCTCTTTGTATCTTACTGTCTTGTTACACTGTTCTTCCTTCATTATCAGGAAAAATGTTAATGAGGGAAGACACCTATAAATATTTAGGAAGTCTGGATACGTTGTCTGTTTAATGGCTGACTACACTAATCTGTTATGCTATGGCAACGCTTGTCTCAACGCTGCAGATAAAAACAAGTTGATTATGCTGAATTCTTTTTTTCACATCATCTTCAGATTTTATCTTCCCCATTCATATCATCAGCAGCTCTGAATGCAGGACAAAATTGCCATAACTACTTGCTCTAAATTTGTGAGATCGCCTTGAGTGTCATGACTATAGAGATGTTTGACGTCACCCTGGCAGTCTAACCTGTTTCAAAGAAAGTCTGAGCAGCAATGCATTGAAGCAGCATGCAGACCTCGCTCACCACCAGCAGCCATCCACCTTTCTCTCTTCCCAAGACTGGCATCAAATAGGATTGACTGAGATATTTTCAAACCAGCTTCTGACTGTTGGAATCAGCTACAGTTCTATTTGCCCTGTTGTTTGGGGCACAATAGTAGTGGTTCAGGAGCTGACTCATGAGCAGTGAGGATGTTCTACATCCTCTGAGCAAAGCTGGCTGTCTGACTTTCATCTGCAAATGTTCATGATTCAACACTGGAAGATCTTATTGACTAAACCAAATGGAATGGTAATGGAAGTGTCAGGAATTCTAAAACTGGAAAATCCTGACAAGTTTATTCCTCTGTTTGCTTTTATTCCCCACAGATTATAGTGCTCCTTTTTAATTAGTCCTGAGCCTGATTTTTTATTTTAACTTGTTTTGTTTGAATAAAGACAATTAGGTACCTGTTTCTCATCAGCTTTTTTGTTTTATTGCAAAAGTAACTTCTTAGCTGTATTTAAATCAGCTGATTCCAAATGTTTTCTCTGGCACACCGACTTCTTTTCTTCTGTGTTTGTTTGCTTGCCATCTGATACTAGCCTTTCAATGACCCAACTTCAGTTTTCTTGCTGTCTTCCCTTAACACATCCTGTGATGCCTGTCCTTTAAAATGTAGCTGTCAATATCAATTAAGAATACCTACACATATTCTATACAATTTTGATGTTTCCCAATGGTAGCTAAGTCAGAGTTCATAATAAAGTGCTATTTTTCTAACATAGTATTTTCTACTGTTAGTCCTTCAGTTAATTTTTTCAAATGGCCTTTTATTAATAGTTCAGGGGACGTAAAATCTGATGCTTGTAGAGACTTCTCAATCCAAGCAACTCCATCTTACACTGTTTGTTGCACATGTAGGTGATGGCTCAACCTTTGACATTTGGTTTCAGAAGCTTGCCTTCGCTTTTGAGATTTCACAGGTGGATTTTACATATTGGTTTTAAGGTTTTTTGAAAAACTAGTTTGCATAGCCAGACATTCACTCAGTTTTTCTTCTTCTCCCAACACTGTAACTGTGAAGAACTTTTAAATGTATAGTAGTGACCAACCAGCACTGATGCATACAGTTTTCTTTAAATATGTTGGGCTTGATTATCTTCTGTAACATTCTGTTCATTAAAAATCTGTTTCAGATATTTTTTGTGCTGCGTAAGAAAAACAACCAAGTTACATTCCTGCATGTCTTTCATCATTCCATCATGCCATGGACCTGGTGGTTTGGAGTCAAATTTGCTGCAGGTAGTGGAGAGAGAGTGGAGTTTAAGTTGAATGTATCTTCTGGTAGTGAAAGTTTACCTATGGTAGACAAAAAAAAAAAAAAAAGAACGAGAATTAAACACCTTGGAAACATCAATGGTTTTAAATTTAGATTTCTGCAGTATTTTATGGAGCAACTGAGGTCACCATAATTATTTAAATGGGTGGGGATTACTCATTTTTCCTATTTGACAGCATTTTGTGCAGTGTTGATTTCCTATGGGGGAAGAAGTGCAGAGAAGAGAGTTGTGTACAAGCAAAAAACATTATTAGATGAAAAAGAGAAGTGATTGCAAAATCATAAGTGCTAGGGGAGATACATGAAGCAAATAACTCCATTGAAACTACTTCAAAACCATTTCTCCCCCTGAAAAGTTAGAACTGAGTTGGAGGGGAGGACTGTGTTCATTTTTTTTCTTTTCCTGTTTGAGAAATTGTTCAGCCTTTGTTGCAGTTATTTTTACTGGCTTTAGGTAGCACGTGTGGGATTTATTTACATCTAATACTTAAGCTTTCACAAAACTACAGAAGTGTTTTTCTGGACCTTCTTTATTACAGAAACATATTTGAATAATTTTGAATTTAAATTCTTTGACCACTATCAGCTTACCTTCACTTTCTCCTTTTCTGCTCGGTGTGTCTCTGCATGCATTTTCCTGTGCTATTTATCAGTGTGTACTGCTAATAAAGACAGCTTACCCTGAGAATAGTCTGAAAAGCACAGAGTGGAGAAATGCACAGTCATTTATTAAACCATTTCTGGGACAGCTTAGGCTTTTTTAGGAGTTTCTACTGAAAAAATAGCAGGGTTTTATACATGTTTATTTATTTACTTTTCCTGGAAACATGTTTTGTGGTTTTTGGGGTTTTTTTTTGGTCCCAGAAAATTGGTCATGAATTGATGAAGCAGTTGTTCCATTACTTTTCAATCTGATCTGTTAGTGTCTGTTTTATGAATATAAAAATAAGACTTGGAAGCACTCCAGAAAATCTGTAGATCTTTTGAACCTTTCCAGTGTGCAGCCTTTCCTTGTGTAAAAACGGATATACTTCTGTTGTATTTGTTGAGTTTCTGTTATTAGGAAAGTGATGGATTGATTATGTATTTTTCAAATCTTGCTAATTAACTGGTATTAAGTTAATAATAAAACTGTGAATGGTTGTCTCAGCATACACCCCAGTGTGTTTATAGGTCTGCAAAAGGAAACCTGCAGCAAATAGCAGTCCCTCCTCTTCAACCTTGAAAATTTTCCACTTATAGGTGATTAACTTTCTGCTTTTTATCTGGACGTTGGATCAGTATACCAGCTACAGGCTTCTGATTTGGCATCAGATTCAAATTTCTCATGTGATAATTTGACAAGTACTTTCAGCAAAGTGTGCAAGAATTGTTCTGTCCCCTGGTAGTAATAGTCCCTCATATTTATGCAGAGCTGTGTTTATTCCAAAAACTCTATTGCTTATCTTTACACTTATCTTTCCAAATACTGTTGTTTGATAAGTTCAAATTTTTTTCCAAGAATTTCAGTCCTGCTGATGTTTACCTTGTATTCAGTTTCATCAGTCTTTGTCCTTCTAAATAGCAGCATCTGTCAAGTTTTCAACCTGTCCGTAAAAAAACCAACAGGTTTGGATGGAGATGCTGGTTTTTCCCTGATCTGACACAAACAGAGAATTATAAAATGGTGCTTAGTATAGTGTTGCTTTTTGGAGCATATTTTTGTACTGTTGAGTAGGTTCTTTTTTTCTGTCCTTTAGCTATTTATTTTTTCTTCTGAATATTCACTGCACAAGCCAAAAAAAGTATGTATATTTGAACTGTAAGAACATTCAAATTATTTTTAAAAATACAAATAGCTAAGTTTCAAAGGAAGTTTGCAATCACAGCTGGAGGAGTTATGCCCTCTCAAGCTGGAAGATTAGTGTGAGCTACTAAAAACACAAAATATGTTTTATTTTTAATTGGAATGATTCTAAATGGGAAAATGGTACTCTTTTTTCTCACTAAATGTCTCCTTTTATGTCATCTTGTTTTCTTTTTGAGGATCATTATTTTCATATTCATGTTTCTTTTGAAAATACTTTGCTGTCTGCTGTATCTTGGTTCACTCTTACCTCTAACTTCTCGCGTTCATTAAGATAAAGCTACTTTGAGCAGGATCATGTAGCTTCATGGTTAATACAATGGAAAATGAAGTGTTTCCTTACTTAGTCTCTGAAATGCTCATGTGTTAGCAGTTTCAGTCATAAATTTATCCCAAAATGGGTCCTTCTTAAGTTTCCCTTTCACTGTAAGTATGTTTTGAGATTGACAATGGATTTGTGAGACCCTTGCTTAATTCATGATTACAAAAACTTACTGTCTGAAACTGTATTTCATTCCTTGGGAATCTGGAAACCTGTATTGAGAAGAGAGTTGTTACTTATCCTCTACAACTTTTTGAAGTTCATCATGATGTCTAGAAATGAGGCAAAAACCAGGAGGAATGCTTTCTGCTAAATTTTCTGTGTCTCCATCAAATATATGTTTTAATCAAAAATAATCTAAAAAAATGAACCCGAAGAACAAAAAATTTCACTAGAATGTTTTTACAGGTAATTAGATCAGCTGGGTTTTACTGCTGTTTTGGAAATGCTTATATAAACCTTTTCTGAGACAGGAAACTGATGTGATCTGCCAGAACCGGTATCAACCCAGTTCAGGTAAAATACCTTGAGGGTTAGTCAAAGTCTAGGTTTTGTGGTACATGTTTTTCTTACCCTGGCTCAAAACAATCTGCTAGGACCTGAGTGGCTTTTTAAATATCTGCTTGTAATACTACTACTATGTTTTGTTTTTCTACAGGTGGTTTAGGAACATTTCATGCTTTGCTGAACTGTATTGTGCATGTTGTCATGTACACTTATTACGGAATCTGTTCTTTGGGACCAGCCTATCATAAATATTTGTGGTGGAAAAAATACATGACAACTATACAACTTGTGAGTAACTGTTTTTGACATATGTGCCTTTCAAAAATCTGATTGTAGCTAACACCGATTTAATGCAATAAATTTGTCCTTTTAGTTATGCTCATGTGTGGAGCTTACAGTTGGTATAAGATTTACTCATGTTTTAACTGAGGATAACAAAAGGACAGTGATATACTTAAATGTCCTGACTTCAGCAATCACTTTAATCACAGGTTTAGACACATAAGCTTTTCAGTAATGCAGTAGGTGGTAAACATATTTACAAAACTCATTGTTTGTATAAAATTATTAAAATATAAACTTACACCAAGAAAATACAATTAATGTACAGAATACACATGTAATTAATAACTACATGTAACATGTAGTAAGGAAAGGGAAAAAGTATTTCTTCAGAATTTGATGTCTGTTATTTCATAGAAAATGTTTGTGTTTAGAAAATTTACCTCTCTCCAACCCAGAGCATTTAAAAACCACTCTTGCAGTAATTATATTAAGTGTTTTACCAGCTTTAGGTCACTTTCAAAAGGTTACTCTTCTGGGTGCTTTTTCATGCCCACCTCTTTTAAAAGATAGATTTTTAAAATTCACCTTCTGGCTAAACAATTGTCTTATCATGAGCAAGGATGCTGATGGAGGAGGGAAAGGAGCAACCTGTCTGCTTGCACCAGGGCTGGTGTTAGTAGAATAGTTCATGTAACCATGTGCAACTCTGAACAATGTAGCTTGAATATTTATAACTCGAACTTTTTGACATGGGGGCACTACCATTGGACTATTAACTTGGAGTTCATGTGGAGTGTCTTTTTGTCACATGCTAGTGACAGGGAAGGTCAGAATTCTTGTTCCCCAACCCTGTAATGGTTGCTTGCTTTTCTTTTTTCTTTTTTTCATGGCTAATTTTTCTAAAGGAGACTCCCATCTGTCACTGGACAAACACTGTCTGCCTCCTTCCTTTTTATCTGAACTGGCCAGGGTAGAATCCCATTCTCCTACTACGAGTTTATTAGTTTGTCTCAGAGCTTCTCTTCCTTTATTACATAAACCTGTTTTTCAGTGGAGTAATATTTTGTGAAGATGGGCTATAAAGGTGCATCTGTGTCATATTAAGAAGTTATATTGGTGTCCCTGTTGCTCCTTGCTTTCTTTCCACTCCACCCCTACTATCTGTTTTTCAGCATATGAGCTATGATGAATTCTTTCAAACTTCTGTAGCAAGTTTGTAATTTATTTTAAAAGTACTTATTTTCTTCACTTTTTTCCTCCAGGTCCAGTTTATTATGATTACAGTCCATATAGGACAAATCTACATCATGGATGACTGTCCGTACCAGTATCCAATTTTCATGTTTATTATTTGGCTTTACGGCTCTATGTTTTTAGTCTTGTTTCTCCACTTCTGGTACCACGCTTACACGAAGGGACAAAGACTGCCAAAAATGGCAAGAAATGGCATCAGCAAAGATCAGTGAAACAAATTCTTGTCTCTAAAACCAAAAAAGTGTATATGTCAAAGGGGAAACTTGCACTACTTGACAATCAAGATGTTTAGGTGCGCACACTACATGGTGTATATTTTGTATGTTTTCTTCCAAAACAGAATTTGTATTTTTACCGTAAGTTATTTGGGATTCAGAACATGGGAGTGGGGAAGAACTGTGCATCTCTGATTACAAAAAACAAAAAGATAGATAGATGATCTCTATCTATAAAATGCACAAAAATAAAGATAATTGGAAAAACTAAAATGTGTATGACAAGTACTGAGTACTTTGAACACAGAGGGGGATAAAAATTACTTCACTTGAAATGTTGTAAGTTGCTAAGCCTGTCAGCTGCATTTTATTATAAGAATGAATCTTCAGTAAGTACTGTTTATAGAATCTACGGCATATTAATATAGTTAATACATAAACATTGTTACATCTGTTTATAAACTACATTACCTTAAAGGAAGGATTGTATGTTACTCTGTCAAGACATAGCGCTTCATTTGAAGATCACAGATTGTTGGATATACTGTCTTTTACTAAGAGAACTTAATTCATTTCATGTTCTACTCAGTTGAACATTATCGTAAATGTTGGAAAGCTACTAATATGGGGATTATCTGAATTTTCTTGTAGCACAGTGATCAAAACATCTTACTGATTTGTTCGCTGTAGTAGCCAAATATACTTATTATTCAATGTATCTATGGATATACTTTATATTGGTAGCCTGAGCTGTTTCTGAAGGGGGGCCAGGGGAATTATGGAATCTTTCAATTCAATAGCCAAAATCTTAGTACTCAAATAAAATGTAAAATTTTTTTTTTTTATTTAAGCTTAAATGTCGCCTACCATGATCGTACTGTGCTCTACTTTCTTCCATTTCCATTATCTATTGAAATACATGCCTAGAAAGAGTTTGTGTCATTTTGGTTTTTTTTATTATTATGGCTTGTTTTTATCACTTCAAGGTTAAAGTTACTCCAGTTACCTTGTCTGGAACCAGGCAAAACAATATGTGACATTCTCTGAGCTTCTGAAAATGGGGAAGACAGTGGTGACTGGGCATAGCTCCACTCTGTACAGAATTAACCAGTATGTTGTTTTCCAAGGCTGGCAGATTGTTAGGGTCACATTCGTGTAGAAATAAAAGGAACTAGCTATTTGTAATTTGCATTTGTACTGCATGAGTTTATTAAGGAACTGGGGCATGTAACAGACCTGGAAATGAGGAATTAAATGTGTTTAGATTAATGTTACCATTAAAGGTACTGTTTTCTACAACACCAAAGAAAAGAAACTTGCAATATTTGCTTTTTATTTGATCTGATCTGTGGGATTTTCAAGTACCCAAAACTTTGGCAGATTTTAATAGCCTCCCTGTTGCACAACTCCAAGAGAGTAAGCTTTGTTACCTGAACACTTTTGTTTTACTGACATTTATGGTGTATTGTAAATGCTAAAAGAATGTAAACTTTAGGTTGCAGGTCTGTTGCAAATGTTTTCTTTTGAGATTACATCAAATTTTCTTTATAAAGCAAATAAATAATAATTTTTATTTTATCTATTCACTGTTTAATCCCTGTAGCTATCAGCACTCATGGCAGCCTGAAAGTAGATCTCAGAAAGTATTAGGATGACTTGAGATCTAAATTGCAACCCCTGAATTTTAGATGCTTGATCCTAGCTAGAATCGTCAGTGCTGATTTCACGGCGCGCTGGCAGTGCATGTGGAGAGGTGCTTTATCGCAAGATCCTAAACAGCTGTGATGCTGATCAGGGACCACACCTCTTTTTGGTGGGAAATGCAGTCCATCGCTGACTCAAAGTCTCAAGTCCAGCCAGCCTCTGGCCCATATGTATGCCCTTAGCTTCCAGTGTTAGGGGGGCTATCCTTAAGGAGAGAGACCTATTGCTGTTTTTTCAAATAGCAGGAAAGGATTTGCCAGTTTTATATTTAAAATGCTTCCTCTTTATATATATATAATTATTTATTACTTAAGTACTGATGAAGGAAGTGGGAAAATCTGGTTCTTTTAGGCCTTCTTGAGCCTGCACATTCAAATCTGTTTGGGAAATGAAGGCCTTTTGAGGGAAAGGCTGTAATAGCTATTCTGTAGTGAAAACTGGATAACAGTACTCTCTGGTCCTTGTGCAAGGAAGCAGGCATTACTCTGTAGCCTTGCAGATAATTTCTGTGCTGGCAGGGGAAATCCTCCTTCTGGTCTCTGATTTTGCAATCATACCTACTTCCCAACCCCATAAATATGGATGGAGGAATGCATCCTGCAGCTGGGTGTGAAGGGACAGGTACTTGTTTGTTGGTTGTTGAGCTAGATCTGCAACTGATTTTTCAAACTCATTTGGGCTTAAGTAGGAGCTGAGACTGTGCACAGTCAAAACTAAGGAGTGTGGCATGTGGGTAGGTGCTGAACAGAAAGGAGACAGGAAAACTTCCAATTCCAGCAGCTGTACTCTGGCCAAAGGCTTCCAGAGTCAGTTGTTTGAGATTAAGAACTAATAAGCAGGAGCAGGAACTGGAGATGCTAATTATTCTGTGGGCTGTCAGCAAGTGCCATGTCAGATTCCCACTGCATAATTTCTTGCACAGTGGTTTAGTTTTCTGTGAGTTATGAAGCATTTGGAGAAAGAGAATGCAGTGCTTCAGTGAGTTGTATGGATGCAGCCTAAGAGGATGCATATAGTGTAACTGTGCCACTGACATCAGCTCAAAACAAATCCTGTCCTCCTACACACAATGTGAGAATCACACAATCTTTATCTGAACCTAAAAACTGTGCATCTCACATACTTAAGTGTATACCTTTGAGTTAGGCTAGAAAGAGGAGTGCAACACTCAGCTAAGTCATCCATGTTATGGTGAATGTTGTCTGACAATGAGGGGAAGGGGGCAGAAATTTTGTTTTCCTTAGCCCTGGTGGAGAAGAAACACTAATGTTACCAGCCACTCCTCTCCTATGAGAGTCCTAAAAATTGACAGAGATAGCTTATCTGCAACAGGTATCACAGGAGTTTCAGTTACATCCCTGCCCATGCAGGATAGTTGACCTTGTATCAAAATCTACCTTAAAATGGAGGTTTCCTATTTACTTTCCAAATCACCCTTTCTTTAAAATGCTCATAAAAAGCTAATATACAACAACTCAATGCGTTCTGTGGCACCAGCATCAACCCCTGTCTTCTGTAGGAATAAGATCAAACGTAACTGCAAGTAATTATCATCCTACACACTGCCTGAATTCAAAACAAAACTCTTGAACAAAAAATTTGCTTGGAAACAATTTAAAAACATTGAAAAGTGAGGGTTTGGAGGGTGTTTTTAGTTTGATTTTTTTTATTTGTTTGTTTAATTAATGCCAAGGCGGTGTTCTCTTTATTGGGGCAGCAATTCACTGGCCAATGTTTTCCTGACATGGTTTAACCTGTTGCCACACACAGAATCACTGAATGGGCCAGGCTGGAAGGGACTACAGTGGGTCATCTGGTCCAACCTACCTGCTCAAGCAAGGCCCTCCCAGGGCACATGGCACAAGATTGAGTCCACATGGTTCTGCAATATCTCCATGAGGGAGACTACACAACCCCTCTGGGCAATCTGTTCCAGTGCACAGTACCCATACAGTAAAGAAGTTCTTCCCCATGTTGAGGGGGAACTTCCTGTACATCAGCTTTCTGCCCGTCTTCTCTTGTCCGACTGCTCGGCACCACCGAGCAGAGCCTGGCTGCATGCCCCTGGCACGGTCCCGTCGGATGTTTCCTCACACGGACACTGAGGCCCCCAGGCTGCGGCGGAGCCCCGCGGGCCAAAGCAGCACCACCCACAGCGCCGCCCTCACGCTCCGCTCCGCGCCCGCGCCCCACAGGGGCCGCCCCCGGCCCAGGCCCCGCCCCCTCCGGCCNGCTGGCCCGTCACGTGCCTCGCCCGCCACCCAATGGGCGAAGGCGGCAGCGCCCGGCGCGGATTCAAACGCCGCGCGGAGCCGGCGCGGCCGCGCCCATGGAGCCGCGGCTGGTGGGGCCCGGGCCGTACCGCGCCACCCGCCTGGTGAGTGCCNCGCTGTCCCGGACACCGCCGCCCTCCCGCGCCTCTGTCCCCGGCGGCCACTCGCTGTGGGGCCTCCTGGGTACCGGCCGGTGCTCCCAGGCCGCGTCTCTGCGGGGCGGGGGCGCCCGGGGCTGGCGCCGCGCAGAGTCCTGCCGGGCCGAGCGGCAGCTTTAGCCTTTTGTCCCGGTAAAACCTAAGGGAGGCTAAAGACCTATCCGTAGATCCGCAAGAAGTAGGGGGCTCTAAATATTTCAGCCTCCTAAACGTGGTGTTTGTTTGTGGATCTCGAAGTTGAAATCCTAGGCTTAGGTTTCTATGTTCTCGTGAACTCAGATGATCAAAAAGAAAAAGTGTGTAGTTCTGCTTGCAGAGCTGGCTGCGTTCTGACCGCGCTGCGGAAGGAAAACACGGGAGAAGAATTCCCGTAACGATTTGCTTTGTTCTCCTTCCCCAGTGGAACGAGATAATCGAGCTCTTCCGTGCTGGAATGCCCTTACGGAAGCATCGCTGTCGTTTCAAGAGCTACGAGCGCTGCTTCAAAGCCTCGGAGGCAGTGGACTGTTTGCATGAGCTACTTGGCTCTAACCAAAACTTTGGCCCAGAAGTGACTCGCGATCAAACGGTTAAGCTGCTTAAAAAGTTCCTGAAAAATCATGTTATCGAAGATATTAAAGGAAGGTGGGGCAAAGAGGACTTTGAAGATGATGGCCATTTATATCGGTAAGCCTGTATAGGGTGATAGAAAAATTTTTGTTTTTTGGAAACAGGATATAAAAACTCTTGCTCACGTCTTACAAGTATTTTTGTAGAATGCCTCTGAAAAGGCGTTGACGTGTTTTTCCCCCTTCCTTTTAAAGACTTTAATTTTCTTAGTAACGGGTAACTGTCATGATTTAATGTTTGACTTCAGTTTTCTTGTCTGTTTTGAAATATTTTTGAAGGTCGCTTCTATTCAGTTACATTCTTTGAATATCAACAAAAGCTTTTGCAGCTTTCACAAGGTGTCGAGTTCTGATTGCTGATGGCAGACATCAGGTTTGTTGTTGCTGGAAGAGTGCATATCAAGACACATAGGTGGAAGCGAGAATGTCATCGATCATCCAGCTCCAATTGTCCTTATTCTCTCCCAACTCCCTGACTATTTTGGTTGCTGTCTCCACTTCTTCTGAGAAAAGAGAAAGGCCTTCTGAATTTGAGAGATTTATGATGTAACGTTTTTTTATGCTCCTTGGCTTGTAGACAGACAAGAGACAAAAAGAGACAAAGCTTTGTTTGTTTATCCACAAGGATGGTTGCTTACTTATCCCTGTTTAGCATCGCAACTGATGGCTTCTTAACAGAGGAGAAGAAATTCCTTAGCATTACTGGACTGGATTCTTTAACCTCTTGTGACCTCAGCTAAGCTTTGGGTGTCCAGAGGTTGCAGGTTCTGAATTTGTATCATCTTATAGTGTCCTGTTTGATGCAAAAGTATTATAAAGATGACCATTACTTCAAGTATGGAGTTGTAACTTGTATCATGGTGAGCCTTCTTTTGAGGGAATGGGAGTTCTCCTCATGCAAATCATTAGGGAAAATAGGTTAGCAATAAGTTTATGCTTCTACTTATTATAGCTATTATTATATACGTAAATTTTACATATTAGTTTTCAGGTAATGATTTCCTAACAGTCTCTTTGGGAAAACAGATAATACTGAATTCCCACTTGCTATGTGTATGAAGTAAATCTTTCATTTTGCTTTATTGCTCTTTTGCTCTTTTTTCTGGGCATTAAGTCTTGTCAAAAGATTTAATAAGGGTTTTGATAACTGCTGGTGTTATGCTATATTTCTTTGGTTTGGTTTTGCCGTGTTTGTGCGGCTGCAGGGTTTTTTGTTTATTTTGCATTAGCACGAGTACATATTCAAATTGTTTTTTTCTTTTATTTCTTTGTATTTTCAGTCATGACTTTACTGAGCTGCCGGCTGTGGAAGCTGGCTGGGTGAAATATTTCTGTTCTTTTTATTTTCTAGGTGTTCTGCGTAATGATCTGCTATTGGACAAGAGAACTCTTTTGTTATATATTTTGTTGTGATATTCTTTCTCCCCCTCCCATTGAAAAGATAACTAAGTTACTAACTGAACTTTTTTTGATTAAAACTGCATACCTTTCATGCATCTTGAACTGGAGACAGCTTTTTCCTCACTGGGCTTGGTGCATAAATAAGCTATGTATATTACTCACGGCTTTAAGTGTCAAAACATGCTTCTCTCCTATTTAAGTAGCTAAACATTGGTTTTCCAGCCTATTTTATTCGTGTATTCAATGCCCTGGCAGCTCCCTCTGGTGGACTTCCCTAATTCTATGTGTAAAATACGGGGTTTTTTCTCCTCATGGTGCTGACAGGAGGTAGTGGTACGAGTCAATTCTACTGACAGTGCTTACTCTGGAAATACTGACATGCTTCATACCTTCCGTATAAATTCATGTGTTAATACACTGTGACTGCACACTGTGGTTCACAGTTGTGTCATTCATTAAGTTCACATGTAAGTGTAGCTGTTTGCTCTTGTTTGTCCAGAGAGTATGGAAAAGAAATGTTGCCAGAAGTTAATTTGCATGAGAGTATTTGGCAAGTATTAAATGTGAAGATGAGATCTAATGTGGCTTCTAAAAATAGCAAAGACATAACTGTGTGTCCTGACTTACCGGCTCAGTTGAGACTACAATAATGAATGAGAAGTTAGTTTTGGACGTTGTTGGGCTTTACCCT
>VWZW01002312.1:232109-256933 GCA_013397115.1 Edolisoma coerulescens
AGCCATTACATTAAAAGCAAAAGAGTTAGTACTCTTGCACTGAGAGCAATCTTTTGGAAATTCAGCTGTAATACTTGTTATACCATGGACATCAATGTTAGTTGACCTTGCTCTGTGTCCTTTGTTCTGGCCACAAACAGGTATCTCTAGTTCCTCTTTTTATAAACTCCCCAAACTAGTGTTGCTGCCTATAAACAATTCCGATCTTGAGGTGTTAACCTTGGAGTGCTCCTCAGTGCTTTGCTTTGAGTAATGTTAATCCGTCTCCATCTAGATCTTGCTGTAAAGCTACCTGGGAAAGGGAAATGTACCTCCTTTTTCTGCTTGTAAGAACTTATTCTTTTACTGGTTAGTTGCAAATCAGGGCAGCAAATGACACAAAGCTAAAAATTGTGAAGACCTGGAAAAGAAACAGGAAACTGCTGAGAACAGTGTAAGGCAAAGGAAAAAGTCTGCAGATTAGTGGGTATGTTTTATTTTAACATTAAACGCTTAAGAAATAATGAATATCTGACAAATGGTTGAGACCCCTCAACAGCTGAACATCTGCTATCCAATCTGGTTTACTTTTAAAAAGCAGAGTAAATCTTGCAGGATTAGTGTGAGGTGCTTGCTCGTTCTGAGGGTTTGTCTGATGGAAGTGATATCTCTGTGTTGCAAATGTGCTGTTGAACAGCACTGTGGAATGTCCTCAGTGTGCGTGGTCAAAACAACCAATGTGTTTAATCCATGCAGTGTAACAGTACTGGACTAACCAAACTGCAATACAAATTTAAATTAAAAACTTATTAAATGTTTGAAGAGCCTTTAGAGGATGGGGTGACATTTTGGAGAAACTTCAGGATTTCTCGAGAGTAACTTTCTGGTAGGATACGTGTGCATGTTATCCAGCAGTGTACAAGCTCTTGTTGCAAAGTCACAGACATATGTCTTTTACATTCCGATTTAAAAGAGTGAGTGAGGCTTAAGCTGTTTCTTGGCACATCAGGAATCTCGGCATCTAAAACCTGGGAGTGAAAATAGACAAGATTGGATCTGAAGAGGTGTTGCCATCTGACTGATTTGTCTTACTGATATGCTGTCATTAATTCCTTTGTACATGTTCTGACCTAAGCTTAGCAGTAATTTGATTCTGGTCAAGCTGGATAGTTTGTTTTCCTTCTTTTCTACAAGGGCTGGTTTAGGGCTTATTTCTGCTAATTTCTTCAAGGCACTTCTTGAAATGCCTTAAGAAGTCAAATAGTTACCTGCAAAACCAGCTGGAAAAAGACTCCAGAAAAGAACTGCAGGATATGGTCTTCGCACAGAAAGCATGTAAACACAGAAGAACCTGGTAATGTGGACAAAACTTGGTGTGGACACTTGCATGCACTCTAACTAAATCTGAGTGTTAGTCATGCGACTTAGCTATGTAGATTTGCTTTAGGATATGCATGCTAACAACGCACTTGACATGGGGGAAAACATACCTGCAGCTTTTTCAGCAGAATCAACATCTTCTAGTGAAGACCACTGTCATTGTCTGTGCGTAGACAGCTGGTGCTCTATGAGATGCACTGGGATACCAGACATTCACTCAAGGCTCAGCTATGTGATGGGAGGTACAAAGGACCTGAACTGTCCTGGAGCAGCAGCTGGAGGCCAAACAAGACACTTCACGATGTTTTACATATCATGTAACACCAGTCTATGGGGAACTAAGTTGGGCTGTGAATGTCCAATGCATTTGTTGTATTTTTGCATGTGAAGGCTGACTACAGTTTTGCATTGGTAAATAGGGATTAGGTTGGCATTCAGAGACTTTAAAAATGTTCTCTATTTGTAGATTTCCTCCTTCCTCACCACTGAAGTCATATCCAAAGAAACCGTCATGTGGAAAGGAAGTAATTAAATTTCCAGACTGGAATGAACCGAAGGCTGGCGCTTCTCAGGAACACATCCCGGTGAAATCCATCACAATGGTAAGGCACTCAGTTTTTATGCCCCCAGACAAGACCATATTTGGAAAGCAAAACTAAACTAATGACCTCTACGCTGTGTCACAAAATACTTGGTTGTAAAATTAAATGCTAAATACTTTTATTTTAAACTTTTTTGAAGTAAAGTTTTTCTTAAAATTTGCTGGAGAAGCAGGCTTTGAGTGTTCTTTCTGCTACACATTGTAATGTCCTGAGCAATCTGAGTTCAGCATGGGTATATTTTCCCATATTTCATTCCAGTTTGCTCAAATTCGAACAGGGCATTCATTATATTGCAAGACAAAATAGTCACACTGTAACTATTTGGACACTCATGTATCAGAGTATATACAATATTACACCCTTCCTAGCTGCTATAAGGCTGTTAGTGACTCAATTTCCTTTTTCAAATGGAGTATGTTTTGGCTAAGGAGAAGTGCTCCTGATTTTTTTGTTATCCTTTGTTAAGCTTGGAAAATCATCCTGCCTCATACTTATCTGGATTGATTCAGCCTTTGTAAAGTTGCTGAAAAAACTTGCTTTTATTAGTAAATGAAAGTTGTATCAACTCTGGTCAGCTAGACGTAATAAAATACTAGGCTTCTGGTGTTATGTATATTCTAAGCCCTTCCTTCAGTGTATCTTATATGTGTGTCTTCTCATAGTTTGTGAAACTCAGGATTTCTTTGATGATTTTTGCCTTGTATTACTGCCCTTCAGAGCAGGACACTGGCCTTGGATTTCTTGATGAACCATAGTCTATTTGGAAAAGTAGCTCCTACCATTTTGCTGGACATCTTAAGTGTTCTGAATGAATGGTTGTTCCATATTTACAGTCCAATTCTGTGCAAATCAAGTGCACTCGTTACGTACAACAAGCTTCTGAAGAGGAAAAACATGGTCCTTAGAACTTCAGTAGTAGGTAGAAGATTAAGATAGGAGAAAAGATGATGCCAAAGACAAGAAAAGAGAATAGAGTATTTCAGTTACTAAACAAGTGTCTGTTGAGGGTGTAATATGTTACAGCCTCCAACTGTGCTCTTAAGTTTCCATCGAGGCATCCTGGCCTGAAAAGAGTTAGCAAAAGTCTGCCTCTGCATCTGACCCAGATGCAATAGCATAGAGTTTGGCATAGCTCAGAATCTCTTCCATTGGCAGTTTGGATTAATACAGTGGACTGTAAGTGGAAGAAACTGAGGCAAAGGTATTAGCTTTATTCTGCTGCCTCTTTTATAATTAGGTCTTGCTTCCACTGGAATGCTGAAGTGGACAGATAGCTGAAAATGGTGGTACCTTGAATTGCTTCGTCATCAATCTGAGCACTTACTGGCTGTGTGTCGATTGATGAGCATGGGTCTGTGTGATGAAATACTGATGTGGAAGGCCAGAGTCTTAGTTTCAGAGGGTGCTATTTGCTTCCAACTAGCTCTAGTCTAGTCTGCCATGGAATGACAGACAATTAGTCCTTGGAGTAATTAAGTGCATTCCTGGAGTGCATTTTGTGGTTTGGTTGTGATCACAAGGAATGCTTTTAACGTCCTTTAGTACTGTTCTGTAGTGTAAGTCAAAGAACTGGAATAATTCCAGGAGTTTTGGCTTGAGAATGCTGCTGATACAAGCTGCAGTATATGTCCACCCGTTGATACCTTGATGACCATCTTCAAGCATCAAGCTTGGTTGTGAAGGTTGCATAAAGGATAGTCGTCTTCTGCATTCTCAGCTTTACTTTACATTGTTATAATGGTGGACTAGATCTGATGGGTACCTTCAGATGTAGCTATTTGCTTTTACTGTCTTTATGTAGAGAACCTGTTATTTGAACTTAATGTTTAGTTATTTTCAGTGTATGTTGAACAAGGATGACTTATTTCTAGTTCTTCAGTATCTCATCTTAAAATTCTCCAACAACTTTTCTGTAAACAGATGTTTAATCTTAAAATGGTAGATGAACTGATTTTAATCATGGATTGAACCTGAACATAGGATTAAAGGCCATTGACACCTGAACTTTAATGGCTATTCTGACACACATAATTTTTCAGCTTTGGACAAGTTATGGAATTGAGAAAAGATGTATGTGCAAGACTGAGAAAAGTGTTTCATTTCTCTGAAACACAAATACTTGCATCCTGAAGACTTTACTAGAATTTAGGAACACTTGAAATGCTGTACTATAAATGTTTTATACTGTTCAACACTTGAAAAGTCACCAGTTAATGAGGAGAGTTTTTTCTGATTTCAGAACTCTGAGATGTGGTACAAGCGACACAGCATAGCTATCGGGGAAGTACCAGCATGCAAACTTGTGTTCCGCAGAGAGCTAACACAAACAAATATAGAAGAGATATGGAAATCCATGACTTTGTCACGGTGAGTATACTTATGAGTCATTTGCTGTTGTAGTAAAACTGCAGTAGGTAATAGTCTTGTCTGTCTTCTCTGGTAACACTTGTAATTTCACCCACTCATTTTCATCGCTGCCTTCAAAGCCATGGTATCCAGACTAACTCTACCACTTGTCATTTGGCTAACAAATTCAGCAAGTAAAGTCTGCAAAAAGAACTTTACTGTGCTTAGTACCTTTTGACTTTTGCATGCTGTGTTGTACAAGTCCTTGCTGTGTGGGCTTTGTCTTGTTTATTCACTTTTTTTCTCTGTCTCTTTTTCTTGTTGTTATGAAATAGAAGCACTGATGTAGAAGTGCTATGAAACCTTTCAATGGCAAGTACAATACTTTGTATGAGATAAATGGAGTAGCTAATGGAGTGCTGAAGCTTTGAGATTCAGGTATTCTTTACTATACTCAAAAGGAATATCCTATGCAAAGTTAAAGTCATTGCTTTGAACTATTTCTGCAGAGGAAAAAAATAATATACATTAGCTGATATTACAAGCATAGTTGAGGTCTTACTAATCATCACTTTAGTGTACACCTAGCACATTATCTGCGTGTAATGAATGCACTCAGTGCTGAGGCAAGCAGCTTCGGTGATAGCATGATGGGCAGCAGAGTGCTTTAGTGCATGTGTACTCCTGGGTTTCCTGAACGAAGGAAACCTGAGGGCAGTGGAGAGATCCTCTGGTAGCCTGGAGCTCAGATGGTGGCAGCTGACAGGACCTGGGCAGTGGGACCAGGGGCAATGGTGGCCAAGCCCCTCCTTCACATAAAGGCCCCTATAGATCTCTATCAACCGAAAGACCAGGATGGGCAAACAGGGTTGGCACAGCAGATTGTGTGGAAGGGTGCTGAACCCCTGCCAGCTTGATCAGGGAGCAATGGTATTCACCTGGCAGAAAGCCATGGCCTCTCTAAGTATGATAATGGACACTGAGACTCCCAGAGCTCTGCGTTGGAAAAGTATGACTATGGGAATGGGGAGACTCACAGCTGACCCTGAATTTGTTTGAAACTTTCTGCTCCAGCTGGATGCGCTTAAATCTGTGAAGTCCAGTTGGAATTCATCCCAGGGTACTGAAAGAGCCGGATGATATTATTGCAGGATCTCTCTCCGTTTTTTTCATTTGTCTTGGGAGTCTGGAGAGGTCCCAGTTGTCTGGCAGCTGGCAAATATTTTCTCAATTTTAAGAAAGCAAAGAACAAAGACCCTGGTAATTACAGGCCTGTCAGTCTCGCTTCAGTGCCGGTAAAGTTATGGAAAAGGTTGTTCTGGGAGTTTATAAAAAACATTTGAGAGACACACAGTCATTGGTCATAGCCAGCATGGTTTCAGAAGGGGAAAGTACTGCTTAACCAATTCAATTTTCTTTATGGCAAGGTCAGCCATCTAGTTGACCAAGGGAAGCCAGTTGATGTGGTTGTTTTGGATTTAGCAAAGCTTTTGATATTGTCTCTTGCAATATCCTTCTAGGTAAACCAGCCAGCATGCAGTAGATGAGTCCATAATATTGTTGGGTGAGCAAATGGCTCATGGGTCAGGCACAAAGGATTGCAGTAAATGTGGTTATCTCTGGTGAGCAGCCATCAGTGGGGTTCTGCAGGGCTCCATTCTAGGGCCAGTGCCCTTTCATGTTTTTATAAATGATCTGGATGCAAGAATTGAATGTACATTAAGTTTGCCGATGATACTAGGTTAGAAGGAGCTTTGGACTCCTTCAAGGGTAGGCAGGGCCTGCAGCGAGGTCTGGATAGGCCAAAGAGCTGTACAGTCACCAAAAGCTTTGAGGAAGCTGAGGGGTCACCTCATTGCAGCCTACAATTTCCAGAGACGCATTGCGGGGAGATGTGGAAGATCTCTGGTAACCAGTGACAGGACACAAGGAGGTGGAATCAGGTAGTGTCCAGGGAAGTTCAGACTCCACATTAGGAAAAGGTTCTTCACTCAGAGGATGACTGGGCACTGGAACAGCCTCCCTGGGGAAGTGGTCACAGCACCAAGCCTGACAGAGTTCAAGGAGCATGTTGGCAGTGCTTTTAGTTATGTGGTACAGTTTTAGGTATTAAAACTACTAAACCTTTTCTAGGTACTAAAATGAAACTTTTTGAGGGCTATGAAGATCTTGAAGGGTCTAGAGGGGAAGACATGAGGAGTGGTTGAGGTTTCCTGGCTTCTTTAACTTGGAGAAGAGGAGGCTGAGGGAACATTGCAGTGGGATCTGTGATGGGAAGTGGAGGAAAATACACTGGTCTTTTCTCTGTGGTGACCAGTGACAGGACTGAGGGAACAGCCTGAAGTTGTGTCAGGGGAGGTTTAGGTTGGGTATTAGGAAAAGATTCTTTATCCAGAGGGAGGTTGGGCATTGGAACAGGCTCGCCAGGGAAGTGGCCACAGCACTTAAGACCAACAGAGTTCAAGAAGTGTTTGGACAATGCTCCCAGGCACATGGTATAATTTTTGTGGTTGTGCTGCGCAGGGCCAGGATTTGATCTTTGTGGGGCCCTTCCAGTTTAGGATACTCTGTGAATCTAGGCAGTCCTGTGAGGAGCAGGAGTTGCACTCAATGATCCTTATGGCTGCCATCCAACTGGAGATACTCTGTATGAAATGGAGGTCTCTTTTTTTTCCGAATGGTGTCCTAATACTTCATGTTTGCCTTTTCCAGATTAGATGATGTATGAACTGTGTTTATGTGTTTTTGCAGATTACAAAAGGTCTTGGGTTTGGATTCTCTGGATGAAGTGTTAGACACAAAACTCGTGAATTCAAAACATATAGTTCAAAATGTATACAATGTCAATAAGCAGGGCATTGTCACTTTAGAAGACAAATCAAGTGAGTATTTTAGAAATTTTAATTTTTTTATATTGTAATCTAGTGGGATTTAAGTATTAGTTCTAATCTACACTAACCTGTTGCATCTTTGTACTTGTGTGACCACATCTATAAAAACCAGAGTTTTTAGAAAATAAAATGCTATTGTTCTCTGACATCTCAATAGTAACAGGGTTTATTCCATATTTACTGTCTTATACATATTCTGGCTTTAGTACGGTTGAAAAGTGAATATGAAACAGCAGGAACTTTTTACCATTTATAAATACAGGGATATTATTCACTTCAAGGTAACTTTCTCAGCTCTTCTAGCTGCCTAGAGTGTTTAAAGGAAGAAGAAATGTATTAAAAATTGTGAGAGAGCCAAAATGTAAATTGAGAGAGTTTTGAGTTTTCAGTCAATGTATTTTGAAGATAGTACCATGTTTAAAACTGTTTTGCACATCAGGGAGAAAATAAAGCATCTTTGCTGCTCTGATATATATCACCGTGTTATTGCCACCATGCTTTTTATAGGATTTGTAGAGAAACTGAACATGATATTGAAACCTGGTTTGGTTGTGAATGAAACTGCCTTCAGAGCATATTTGTGTTCATTTTAAAGGCAGTTGGACAATCTCAAAATATTAAATTCCTCCTTGCAGAAATGACAAAACTGAATATATGAGTGCTTTTCATCATCTTTGGTACAAAGTAAAAACTTCACTGTATAGCACTGGTGAAGGGTGGATCTTGAACTAGCTTGGTTTGATTTCTTTTTTTCAGAGTAGGTTAAAGATCTGTGGTATGACCTGTTTTGCTGATTGAGCTGCAAGGGCAGAATGCATAACTGTTTGATAATAGTGGAGGTACTGAAGTATAGACATAATTCAAGCTAGATCCTACATTAGGGCATAGACTGCCTCTGGAATCAGTTGATTTACTACACAGGAGGAACATGTTAAAGTGTTTTAAGCTTTGCTTTTGTCTAACAGTTGAATATTTTTCTTTTTTTTTTTCTTTTTTCTCCATTTAATTTCTGTTTCTACCCTGTGCAGAGGAACTACCTCATTGGATATTATCGGCAATGAAATGTCTAGTAAATTGTAAGTAAATTCAGAAGAGGAAAAAAGATCCCACAAACAACCCACCCCTGAAAAAATCAATTGAACTGATTGTGTCTTCACCACTTTATTAAATCCTGTTTATATTCACCTTCAGTATTTTTTATGATGATTTTCTAAAACAAAGTTGGAAAAGACCTGTCAGCATGTATTCTCCTTCCAGTGCAGCTTATTTAAATGAAATATATAAAGGTTTAACTGTTCTGTTGATGTTTTGCTGCTACTATGTATCTTCACTGGACCTATTGGGAATAGATCAGTCCAGTTGTAGATTAATAAAATTTCACTTATTTTGAAGAATGAATCTTTCTTTTAAATTTTTTTTTTCTCTAATAATCCATTTTAATGGGCTGGATTAGAAAATACTGATCTGCTTGGTGGCTGAAAATCAATGTTCTCTCTCTCTCTTTTTTGCTTCTTTTTGTTTTGTTCTGTTTATTCTTTGTAGGGCCCAGCTGCTCGGATCTGAAGCAGCCTACATACTCAGGCTTTGAAAGAGATGTCTTCAAAACTATAGTGGACTACTTTAGCCAGATGAAAGAGCCTCTTCTCACATTTCATTTTTTTGATATTTTTGTTAGTGTGTTAGGTAAGTAGTTTGGGATGTGATGAAAAAAATATTCTTTAGAGTTAATTTCCTGAAGTTATTTTACCTTACTTAAATATTATCACAGCTGAATTCTTTAGAACCTGTCCTTTCCATTCTACATAGAAAACAGTTTAATATTTAAACTTATTTCATATCACATTGTGGTTTTATTTTTGTATCTTTTTGATCACTTTAGTTCAAAAGTCTTCCATTGCTTGTCTTTATATTAAGACCTCTTAATATGAAAGGCCTCTGTTCATTACTCAGCATCTAACAGATGGATTTTAACAGATTTTTCTTTTTTTACAAATGCTTAAATGTCTTAAAAACTCTCATAAGCTTTTAGAAATTGCTTGACTGAAGCCTAGATTAGAAAGGATTAGGGGATAAACACTGTTTTTAACCCGGGAAATATGACATTTGAAGGGAATTGAAATACTTTGTTGCTTAAATTTAGAAATGATATTAACTAATGTAGTGCTTTAAAGAAGCAATGGTTTAGTTATTAATTATAACTTTTCAGGCGTTCACACTATATAAAAATGAACAATTCTGGCCCTATAGATGGCTTACTGAAAGACAGTAAATAGGAAAATATTTGATTACATTTTATGTAATCAAATTTCAGAAAGAACGATTGAGTTGAAAGTAAGCATGCTTTTGTAGCATATTAGTTTTTTGAGCTTCTTTCTGTGTGAACAACACTGTTTTTAGTAAACTATTGAGATGAGAAAGGAATCCAGAATAACACTTCTGTTTCTGGAATTTAATATTATTATACTTCGTGTGTTGTCAATCTTGCTTCATAACCAATATAGTTCCTTTTCCGACTTCTTTTTCTTAGACAACTCTTGTTGATATCTTTAAAACTTAGTCCTCTGCTTTCATACTCTATTTCTGTTTGCTTTTCCATTGTGTTTTTCAGGTTTTACTATTTTTATTTCACAGTATTTCCTAAATGTAAAATTCGAAGAAAGATTTCATGCCAGTGTGTATGTAGAAATCAATGAAAATTGTGCAATGTTTCCAGAAGTTAAACAGTAATTTTTTAAAGAAAAAAAATGAAAATGAAGTGTTGATATGGAATCATTCCTTACTCTTCTAAACATATGCATTAATATGCTTGCCAAATCTTCCTTTGAAATTCAAAAAAAGCTTTACTATGAAAATTAACTTCAATGCTTTATCCCTCTTCTTGGAATACTGTCTCTTTTGACTGCCTTACTACCCCACACTTCTTTTTTGATAAGAGTTTCCACTTTTTACACAGTGGAGTTACAAAATGGTGGATGAGGGGATAGCAGTGAATACTGTTTATGTTGAGAGTAGTAAAGGTTTCAACACTCTCTTCCATTGCATCCTTGTAGGCAACGTGAGGAAGTACAGGTTGGATAAGCAGGCAGTGAGGTAAACTCAGAAATCAATGCAATTGCTGGCCTCAGAAGGTTGTGATGTGTGGCACAAAGTCTGGCTGGATGTCAGTCAGTGGGGAGCACACCCCAGGGCTGGTAGTGTGGCCAGTAATGATTAACACTTCATTAATGACCAGGACGTGGCACATTCTGTCCTAAACAAGGGCATAGTGTCCTAAACAAGCATGCAGATAATTCAAAATGGGGAAGAGTAACTTACGCAGCAGGGGGCTGTAGTGCCATGCAGAGTGACCGCGACTAGCTGCAGAAATGGCTAAACAGGCATCTTATAAAGTTCAGAAAAGGGGAAATGTCAGGTCCTCTCCTGGGGAGGAATAACCTCATGCACCAGTAAATGCTGGCGTGACTGATTTGAAAGCAACTTTGCTGAGAAGGACTTGGAAGCCCTGATGGGCACTAATGTGACCATGAGCGAGCAGTGTGTCCTTGAGGCAAAGAATAACAGCAGCATCCATAACTGCACGAAGCATGTTGCTGGTAGGTCAAGAGATGTTTCCTCAGCACTAGTCAGTGAGTCCAGTGAAACAAATCAAAAATTACTAAAGTCTTGGAACATGTGTCACGTGGAAAGAGACTGATAACAGGGACTGTTTAAACTGGAGAGGAGAAGGCTCGGGGAATTGAATTCGTCTGTATAAAAGATTGATATGGGAGGAATAAAGAAGAAGGAGCAAGACTTCTATTGGTGATACTCAATGACAGGGCAAGAGGCAATGAGCAGGAACAGAAGTACAGGAAACCTCATTTTTGTAAAGCAGAATAGCATTTTAATTGGAAGGTGATCAAACAGTGGAAGTAGTTAACCAGAGAGGCTGTGGAAGCTCTGTCTTTGGAGCTATTCAAAACCTGACAGGACATAGTCCTGGGTGCCTTCCTGTAGACGAACCTGCTTTGAGCTTGTGAAGAGGTCTGTGTAATCTCAAGAGATCTCTTCCGTCTTCTATAGTCCTATAGGGGAAAAAAAAAAGTCTCTGTTTTCTTCCTTGTTCTTTTTCTAGCAGAAATTACTTCTAGATTTCAGTCATGCAGATATTTTGTTTACTGACTTTTGTTCTGATACTTAGTGCTGTTTAGACAAAATTGTAATAGATGCTTCCTTGGCTGACCCTTATAAGCCTAAAATAAGATATTTTGATGATGAGAGCTTTCTATAGGTGCCTAAGCTACTATCACATTCTGCTGTGCCTGTCCAGTCTTCAAATATCTCTATTTGCTGGAGTGTTTTCTCAAGAATCTGTAAGCGGAGTTAGGCATAGATTTAATGTCTATAGGTGTGAGTGACATGTTGGTACTGACATAGCTGTCACTGATGCATAAACACATTTTCTTTCCCTCTGATTGTTGCCACAGACTCAACATTTTATTTAATGTGTTTGCTATATCTGTGCCTACCAATCAGTTGTGTTTAGCGCTGAGGCAACAAAAGAGCAAAGGATGAAACAAAACATTGTAATTTTTAATGTATTTTAATATCTAGAGTTGTTGGTTATGGCTCTCAATGTCTTCCAGTGCATCAGAAGAAAATCTGAAAACTTGATCCACTGGACCTAGTAGTCCAGTTCTAGGGATATCTTTCTCACTTTGGGGAGTGGAATTCTAAGGCAATCATGAATGAGTAAGAAAGGAATTTTGGGAGTTAGATTTAGAAATATTATGTTAAATGTTATGGAAATATATAATTGAGAAATGTTGCCCAACCTTCTGATCTCATATAAACCAGGACTGCTCCAAAAACCCAGCAAGGCTGTAGAAGCTCTTCAGATATCTTGTCTCCTGCTGCCACCAGAAAATAGAAAAAGACTACAGCTGTTGGTGAGAATGATGGCAAGAATTAGTCTAAACCAGGATTTGCCACCTCTTTCTGAATCAGTGAGGACCAGAACTTTGGTACGTATAAATGCAAGGTAAAAGGTCTGGACTGGCTTTTGGAGTAGCACAGGTTAGAGATTCTTACTGGAGAGTATGAACAAAATACAGTTTGCTTGTTTAAGGAACTGGTTTGTCTATCCCAGCTATGTGGGAAGCTAATCTGAATTTGAATAAAGTGGGATTTCATTGTAATTTGTGAGCACACAAAGAACTTGCTCAGAATTTAGAGGTTTCCTTACCTTCCAAAGTTAAATCACCACTGATTTCACTATTGAGTAGAAAAAAAGCACAGACAAACAAGCAATCCCCCAAAACAAGCAAAATCAACAACAAAAATAGTAGGTGAGTTCTCTGGTGTTCTTTATCACAGCAGACAGTGTGAATGAAAAAGACTGCCTGTTTCAGTCATAGCTAGAAATATGGAGCTGAATGTTCTGATTTGCCTGTTTTCAGCCATTCAAAAAAATTAAAATCCCAACCGTTTATTTTAGTAGTTATTTTATCTTACCACACAGAGAAGTCTCTTAAAATAAGCTCTAGTTTTTGCTAATGCTTCTTCTGTAGGACCATATGTAGAGATATCACTGATGTTTGCAACAACACCTTCTTACAAAGTTATTAGGCGTAACTTAACAATTCCAACTGGCTCAGAACATGTGGATTTTTTGGTTAATTTTAAAGTCTTTGAAAATTAAGTGCAATGGAAAACTAAGTTGCAGAGCCAGTCTGTAAAAATCCTATAGCAGCATGCACAAATCTAAATTTGCTCCACAGCAATTAAGTTTTTAGATAACTCTGAAATAGCATTTGATTAAAATAATTAAATTTTTTACTTCTAAGGTTATAGTTTAATTTACTGTAAGTGGTCTTTCATTAAAATAATTGTCGTAATCGAAATGTTGTTTTTAGAAGTGAATCCTTACAGTCCAAGTATCTCGTACTAATTCAGCAATGCAGTCTATGGTACATGACAGAAACCTTTATTGCCTTCTGTGCTTTTAATGTTACAAGTGACTGGTGCACAGAGAGAAACTGTTGTAACTGAGTGCTTGAGCACAAGACTACATGAAGTGAACAGGACGTGGAACTTGATTTGATGACTTCAGAACAGTGAATTAAGTGAATTAAGTTTTCCCTCTGGTGCTTAATTTCTATTATATTTCCATGTTATTTTAAAAAATCTCTAAATACATATGTCCTCTTTAAATAGCCATGTGAAGTGGCTATTTGACAAAGTCTTGAGAATAAAATGGAATGAATCCATTCTTATCTCTAAAGTCAGGATCGGATTATTTGTATGAGGCAGGAGCAATCTTCAGTGCACTCACGTAATGTCACTGTACATAATATATTTTTTAAAAATATTGATATGCTTGAAGTACAGTAAGTATTGTGGTGTTAAAATATTTGTTCTAAAATATCACTTTTTAAGTGCAGCCTGATTCTCTACTGCTCACTCCCAAACAGGAAAATTACATGAAAATGATGTTGGTTTTTTTTTCTCAGATGGTTCAGGCATTTTCCCGTTGTATTCTCTGCTCAAAGGATGAAATGGACTTGGATGAACTTCTTGCTGCTAAACTAGTATCTTTTCTCATGGATAATTATCAAGAGATCTTAAGTGTTCCTTCTGCTTTAAAGTCCTCCATAGAGGATCACGTTGTACATCTTCAGAGAGTCCAAGTAAGTGTCAAGTGAAAAAGCCTCTTATGTCTCTCTGTTTCTGGATTGAATTTATCCTTTGTTCTCTGAAGATCAACAGTTCTTAAAAGACTTTGTTCTGTCTCTGTTAGATTTTGAAGAGCTAATTAATTTTGACTGTTGATATTCAACCTTAATTATGTGTTTAAATGAAACTAAACAAATCTTGAACTTGTTTAGAGACAAGAACTCTAAAATACGTTTTCCTATTTGTCAGCACTATCTTCCATGGAATAGGCAAACTATGTTTATGGTAGTGAAGAAAACTGCGAATGATTGTGAAGTATTTTCATTAATGTTCTGAGTTTTTTTTTTTTCTTTAGAACCATCCTTACTTGGTCAGTTTTTTCATACTTGTCTTCCCTGATACAAAATTTTGATTTTGTTCAAAGATGATTTTTAGTTCTTTTGTCTTTATTTTCTACTGGAGAAGTAACTTCAAACTTATTTCAAGAGCTGAACAGGCTTCTTTTGTGTCATGTTTTTTGACTTACTGGAACTCAGTTAGTGCTGGAGATAGAAAGTACAGTTTAGTGTCTCTATTCAATATTTCTTCTACTTAATGTCTTAGGGTGGTCAATTGATTAAGCCAGTTTATGCAAGTTTTTTGCAGAAAACATAGCTGCTCTTTTTTTTTTTTTTTTTGCTGTTTCTTCAGATACAGTATGCTGGGGCTGATAGTGATGCAACACTTCCTCCTCCATCATTTTGTCACCAAATCAGTACTGATGAATTTGACTACCAAAGGGCAACTGGCTCTCAAGAACCACTGGCAGCTTTGTTGGAAGAAATTGTAATGAATAAAGAAATATCTGTGAAAGATAAAAAGAAGAAGCTCAAGCAAGTAAATAAAAATTTTTCCACAGCTTCTAATTTCAGCTTAAAAAGATTTATCAAGTCTTAGACATGTATGCTAGAGAAATACTGGAATTTTAAATAGTGGCTATGCTTGGGGGTTTCAAGATTTATTATAATTTAGAATAAGGGTGAATCAACACAAATCAGAATATTGCCTAATTTTCTATATAGAGGTGTAGAAAGTCCATCAGAGAAATAATTTCCCTGCTCCAGAAGTGAAAGCTACACTTTAACAGTTTATTGTACACTTTTGAACAAATTCTTAATTTGAATTAATGTACTTTTCTAGTTTCAGAAATCTTACCCTGAAGTGTACAGAGTACGATTTCCTACCCCTGAAACTGAAGCCATGCTATTTCCTGAAAAAACTAAACAGAAACCACCAATACTGATGTGGGCCTTAAAAAAGCCTTTTCAACCATTTCACAGAACCAGAAGCTTTCGGATGTAGATGGTTTGAAATATATCAACAAACGAACTAAGACTGTGTATTGTCAATGGATCTCATGCAAAAGGAGCCTGAGCAGCACATGGTTACTCAAAAAAACTACTGGGGATACTGCTACGATCATAGAAAATGTTGAAAGAAGAGGAGAGTATTGAGGTGGTAGAAATGTGAACCATTATCAGTATTTTTGTAAAGCATTATTTTTTTAAATGTCTGTTACTTTAAAACAAGCAACAAAAAACAGTAACAAAAAAGCCCTAAACAAACAAACCCACCACACACTCAAGGGGATTATTCTATATATGGGTGATAATGTACACTTGCTGTGGTTTGGTTTGACTATCATTTTAAGGTCTAAATGTATTTGTATGTAATGTATTCTTTGCAACTAGTCAACAGCTTTTTTTTTCTCCCTGAAAATGAGTGTCTCGCATAAACTAGGCTGTATTTGTGCATATATAGTGTGAGGAATTAACTTGCTGTACATGCTTGAGTAAGTATGAAACACTGGATTTTGCTTTGCTTTCTGTGAGAGACTGCAATATTAAAAGTTAATGATGCAACCAATCGGCTGTTTGCAAAAGATGCAGGTGCGTTGCTGAGGCCAGGTTTGCACCCCTCAACCACAGGGGAAGGGGGAGAGTTTTTGGGTGTGTGCTTATGAAACCTCTAATCTGCATAAGAACAGCCCAGGTGCAGAGGGGATGAGCACCCATCACCAGAGCATGACCATGACAAACCCACCTTTGTGTAGCAACAAATGGGTTTGAGACAGAGAAGGGAAAACACCTCTAAGAAGCAGATGCTGCAATGTGGGATACTGCTTTTTATCATGCCAATTTCCTCCCTTACACAACTGGCTCAGGTGTGAAATTCTCCCTCATCCTGAGAGAGATACAGGCACCTAGGCCTGAGGGTATTAATCCCTTCTGTTAAGGCAGAAGTGGCTCAACTACGGCTGGCATGACAAACAGGGGTCGTGTCTTTGCCCCCAGACTCATTTCTTGGGCCTTCTGCCAGAGGACTGCACATGATCCACAGTGTTCTAAGAGACAGTGTAAAACTCCTCCCTGAGGAGAACTACCTGGGCATTCCCACCTGAACCTATTTGAACCCATTGAACTTTGGGTTTCAGGGACTTCCTCTACCCCTGATAGATCAAAAGCGTAACCATCACTTCGACCACTGGACATCTAAATTGCAACAATCAGGTCTCACAGGGTGGTAATATCTTTCCTCTTCACTATCTGTTCTTATCCTATCTTTTCCTCATATATTTTCCCAAGTGTAATCATTATACTTTTGTATTGCTGTATTTCTATAGATAATAACCAAATCTGCTACATTTGTCCTTTCCATTTTAACCAAATTATTCCAAAATCAACCTGTTATCTATCCATCTATCCATCTATCCATCTATCCATCTATCCATCTATCCATCTATCCATCTATCCATCTATCCATCTATCCATCTATCCATCTATCCATTTATAAAAACCCCACCATTCATTCAGTGTTGTATCATGCTAGTCTGCCCTGAGGGGCAGACTATTAACAAGACTATCAACTATTAACAAGAACCTCAGTTAACCTGCCTCAGGGGCAGGTTGTAACATTGCTGACCCTGACATGGCAGATTTATTTTTGAAAACTAATTTTCAGTTTTCTGATTCATCTGGTACATTACAGCTTGAGTGAACTTCTGTTGAAATTCCATTAACTTTAAATAATGCCGACCCATTCTCATGGGCAACCCAGCCTTTTCCCCCTATGCTCTTACTGCATATTGCTATACAAAGCTGGGTGCTTGACAATAGAATATTCTTTATCAGAAAAATTTAAAGCCTTGAGCTTCCTCTAAAAATGGAATTTGAATATTGAAGTGACATTGTAGTGTACATGCATTTATTGATTTGATTAGTTTTTCATTATGAAATCTAGTGTGCTTATAACCTGTCTGTACATATTGCGTAGTTGATTCTGAGAGCACTTTTTTAGCTATTAAAGCACTGCCGTTTTCCTGTATACACCTAGAGTCATGATTTCATGCTATCCATTAGAGATTTGAAGAACAGCATTTCATATCATATTGAATGTCAGGGTAGTCTATGCCGGAGAGAAGACAGCTGGCATCTCAACAAATTTCTGACATTTTAGTAGAAAATGTAATGCAATATTGACAGCATTTTTACCTTGCTAACTCCCTAACCAGTCAATAAGTTTCACAATGTACATTACAAGGTGGTTGCTTTAATAGATTGGGTTATTTCTTGGGCAGTGTAATATTGAGCAGTACATATTTTCATGATCTGTTCTTACAGAGATGCTTGGACTTCACATCAATAATCTTTTTCTTAAGCAAATTTGATACAGAAAAGTACACTTTTCAAATATTAAGAAAATATTAAAATTATGTTTAGAAATGGTCTGAGGCCATTTCGAACTTTTTGTGCTAGGTCTTCAAGGGTGAGAATATCTTTTAGATGTGCCATAGTATTCTGTGTATGTTTGCATGCTGTCAAACTTTGACTATAACTAGACTACTCACATATATTTTGTTACTTCACTAATCCATGAAGTATAATGAGTAAGGCTGGTTGGAAGCAAGTCTTACATGAAAGTGGAAGCCCATCCTAAGTGATCTCTGCCGTCACTTCCTAAATTACAGAGAAGTTGAAGCCAATCTATCTGCCTTTTGAAACAATCTTACTGTCTGCCAATAAGTTTTCTACTGTCATGTTGAATTTTTTCCTATTGTTACTTTTAAAAAATATGTAGCCTTCCTGAGCCTATTTTAAACAACAATTAGAGTTTACTAATTAGTTTTCATGATGAGAGTTTGAAGACACGCCATATGTTTCTATGAATCAATCGTTCTTTTGTTTCAAAGATTTAGTTCCAAGACTGTGGTAAAAAACAAACCAAAAAAGTCCATTTCCTCTTAATTCCCACGGCTGTGAAAAATACAAAATATCTTTGAAAACCTTGAAGGGACTGCAGGGAGGGAATTTTATTTGCGATCATAATCTCAACAGACTGAATTTTAACCATGCTCCTGTCTTGGGAGACACTTAGAAAAGCTTATCTCAATAATAGAAAGTATGTGAGTATGGCTCCTTCCTACAGCTGAACTGAGTGCAAATATGCAAGATGAATATGGTAGGAACACAAAAGTAAGGTTAGCTAGGTAAATTTGCCTATTCCTTTCAGGGTGGAGGCTAGAAAAAGTAAGCTTGAAAGCTAGTTCAGAGAAGATTGTAAACTTCATAAAGTATCTCAGAAAAACCAGATTCTCTAACCCTAAACTGCAGGCAATAGGAACTTCAGTTTTGATATTAACTTTCTCAGGAATTTAACATTTACTTCTGTGTTGAAGCCCTGTGGTGTCTTGATATTGCCAAGACTGAACATCATGGCCTTCCCTGGGTTTATTTCCGTTGAACCATGAGGCCCACAAGCCAAACTTAGTTTTGCTTATCCTAGTGACTGTTATGAGGAGCCTCACTAGATGGAGGACTAGCTGACATTCTTTTAAAGCACATTAGGTGGAAGACTCAATAAAGGCAGAAGATGTTGCTGCTTTTTTGGTCTGCTTAAACATCTGTTTGTCATCTAAGTGGAGCATCTGGTGTAATCTTGCATGTAAGTAGAAGCTAATTATTTTCAAATTTCCATAATATTTAACTTCATAATACTGAAACTTCTGGTGTAACGCCATTACTTGTCATGGTAGTATTAGACTTTTGGGCAAGATCTTTGAGCAGAAACATATTGTGTGGGAGGGGTTTTTTTGGTTTTGGGGTTGGGTTTTTTTGGTTTTTTTATTTGGGATTTTTTTCTGTTTGTTTGTTTGGGGTGGGTTTTTTTTTTTGTTTTGTTTTTGGGGGTATTTTTAGTGGAGGTGTTGGTTTTGTTTTTTTCTTGCTGTGTTCTTTGCCCCCTGCAGAGCAATCTATTTTACCTCACCCTCTACTCCACCTTGAGCATAACATCTCTCCTGACCTACTGGTTATTAGCGACACATCTGTGACACTTTAACTCCCGCACTTCCTTGAAGAGGAAATGATGGTATTTATCTTCCTTTCTTGAGAGGGGAGCTGAGTCTTTGCTTAACATTGCTCTTTTTCCTTACACAAATACAGCTTGTTCCAGCTCCTAAATTAATATTTAGTCATCTGCAAAACCCTTTGGTCTAGTCCTGTGCTGTTAATTGAGTAATAGCTGCCATTCTTATTTGCTAATACATAAGGATTACTTAATTGCTCATATTTTGTGAGAGGTCTCTTTAACTCCTGATTGATTTGCCAGGATTGTGATATCAGCTGTTTACATTCACGACTGCAGAGAATGATGGATGACTAATGTTATTTTCTGAAATTATTTTCAGATGTTACTTCGCTTCATATCAGAGGAAGTTTAGGCAAAATCTGTGTGATCTTGCCTCCATATTTTACTAAGTGCAAACAGGAATTAAAGTGAAGGCGGCAGTATGTTAATATAACACACTTTTTAATTTATTGTGGTGATATGCCATAGCTTTTTTTGCCCTCTTTTCTAAGATGTTTTAATTGTAAGAACCTCTCTTTCTTACACAGAGACTGTGCTAACTCAAATAACCTGCTTTATTTCTTGATCACAATTTTTAAAGTTTCCTATTGCATAAGAGCCTAGGATTCTAGCTCTAGATAAACTCATATGTCTTAGATTTAAAATCCATAGGTTCAAAGATACAACTCTGTAGGTATATTATTACTTTGGAACTTTGGTGTACTTTATAATAGCTGTTACACATTAACATTGCTATTTTCATAAATTCATTAGTCTTCAAGCAGAAGTGTGAGGAGAGAAGCTTTTCAGAAAAAGAAAGCCTATAAAATGGGTTTTTCAGCTCTATTTCCAAACATTTGCAGTATGATGTTTTTTAATCAACATCTCCTCCTGTATTAGATGTCAGTTTTGGGGTTTGATTTTTTTTTTTCTCCAGAATCTCGTATTTTAGAATAGTTGTGCATCTAGGACATCTTCTCTTTCTATATAAATCATGTTTTAGAAGTGTATGTTGCATTCTACTTACTAAAAGGAATTGACTAATTTACTAAGTATAATGGTGTAAAATTATGTGACATAAGTTCCTTTTCTTGAGTTCTTGTTTGTATGCTTAACTCACATTTAATATTGCCAAGATAATTAAGTAACAAAGAGGAGAAGATTAAGTGTGTGTTTAAAAGGAAGGAAGCTGATACATGTTTTTGAAATCCTTTTTAAAAGTAATTGAAAGAGGCAGGATATTTAAACAGTGTTGGTTCCAGATAGTAATTTTCAATTTCATTGCTTTTTTTTGAACTTTTGGTATTTAAAGCTGAAAAAATCTCTTGATTGTCCTGGCAAAGGCAGAATAATAGCAGAACAGGTTCAAATACACCATTTTTCAAGAGGGTAATTGAAAATGACCCAAACAACCAATAGTAAATGAGTCTGATGGCAAAATGGGAAAAACTGATTCAGAATTCTAGTGGGAAAACCTAAAGCACAGTAGTAGAGCTAAAGTCTATTAAATGCATTGTTTTAATTCTTTATGGAGAAAGTATTCTTCTTGCATGACAAACCTGCTTTGCTTAGTGATGGAGCTTACACGTTTAATTTATAATGTTTGTCGGGTTTTACTGAAAATTTAATGCAGGTGGGTTATTTATATGGAAGATTTAGGTAAATTAACAATAGACCTAGCAGTTACCTGTTTTTTATGGATTCCTTGGAAGTACTGATGGAGCCAAGGATATGGCCAAATATTGTGGATACAATTGGCTCATTATAGCATTTAATTTAGTAGCATCTGATAAAGTTATTCCTGGGTAATGTCAGTAAGTGTTTAAGTGATTAAGAACTACCTAAATGTACAGATAAGGGATCTCATGGAGAGATACTCTATGGATTTTTGCATCAAATCAATATATTTTCCTATCTGTTGGTTCTCTTTGAGGATGTGAAAATAAAAATCTGTTGGCATGGTCGGCTAATCTTATCAGTGTTTTCTGACTATTCAGTAATAACAGAGGCATTAGTATGGCATATTGCAGGTTGAAAATAAATTCAAACATAGTCACTTCTAACTGAAGTGTCTGACAAAAAGATGTGTAGGTCATGTAAGAAAGAAAAAAAAAAAAAGGAAGGAAAGATTGTGTTCTGGAAAATCACAGTACTGCAAAAAGTTTCTTTTATAGTGAACAAGGCTTCCTGACATAATGCTGAGGCAAAGGGGCTAATGTGGTTTTTGATAGTCTAAATTGGAGATTGTTACATAAAATCAGATGACTCATCTCATGTGACCTCTACACTTAGTACTGAGTGACATTAGAGAATTGCATTTTTTGTAGCTTTTATAAAACTGTAGATTATGCAAGGTATTTGGAATTATTTCCTTCAGCTGAGAATTTGCATTACATCAGTCTTTCCCATTTATCAGAAAAAAGAACAGAATCACAGAACATTTCTTGAACTCTGTAAAGTTTGTTCAGGAGTTCAGTTGATTATCTTGTGGGATACATTAAAATAAAGAAGTAGTTGATAAGCAGCAGATTTGAATTGGGAAGGGAGTGTAATACTCTTTGGATAGAAGATGGAGCTGGATGTGTTTTGAGATTTTTTTTTTATGTTCAGGCTACTGAATGATAGAAAATGGTGAATTTTCACTCTTCCTGGTGTCTTCAAAAGACCTTTCTGGTAGATATTTACTGAAACCCAAGTCATGAGCTCAAGGCATAGTGAGAAAAGGGTAAGTATGATGACTCATCATGTGTAGAAAACTGGACAAAATCTCACGGCTCCTCAGCCTGCATATTATGGATTTTCACATGTGAGTCACACATCTATTTAAGTTCATTACTTCAGTTGGTGGCTTGATATTTAGGGGGTGATTGCAAACAGTTGATTTTTCATTCCTCTCTTGATTTTTGAGGCAATTAAAGAAAACAGCATTAGTTACTTTTGTTCTTTGGTCAAACCCCAGTATTTATGTCAAATAGGGGTCATATTTTGTGTTGTGATAGCATGACTGCTTTTGAGGATAATGGAAATCATCTCTGCTCTGCGTAGTAGTCTGGTCAAGGCGGGTAAGGTGTGTCTCTGGTATGCTGCAGTTTCTTTGCCTGGGGTTGACACAGAGGGTAAGATACATAGAAGTGTGATCTGGTGGCTGGTATGAATTATAGTTACTCAGATGCTAATTTCAGGCTGTCTACTGCTACTTCTTTCTGTGAATTTTTTATACTTTCTAATTGTGATTTGCAATCACTTCAAGATTCTCTGAAACTTTAGTGGTGTCTGAGAGAGAAGCTTCTGGCAATCGTTCATGAGCTTTCCTGTTGAATAGAGGAAGAACTGCCTGATACTTCTAGGCAGACTCCAAAGGTGAATGAAAGGCAGGATGTAGCGTATTTATATTTCTGCAAGCCTTTTTTTTTTTTCCTTTTTTTTTACCTGAGCACTTATTCGTGTGAAGATCTGGTCTTGTGAATGACCAAGACTTGTTGTGTTATTTCAAAGGACATTTGCAGTGATAACTTTCAAACTTAATTTCATAAAAAGCGGTAGTTCTGAGTACTTTAGCTAATTTTATATTCAAATACTGGCGGGTGAATAAGTGTTCGGGATCATTAGTTTCTTGTTTATTATAATGACTTGTTTATTATAATAACTCTCACTATCTTCCTGTGAGAGACTGTGAAGAATAATGTCCTTTTTATGTTGAGATCTATGAAAAATATTTTGGGATTCTAAAAAATTCCTGCTTTTTCTCACACTTGAGACATTTTTAATATTTGTATGCCACTCCAGATGCTTGATAATTTATGACCCAGCAGAGGTCAGCCTTGTGGCATTTTTCAAAACATATGCTCAAAGAAAAGAAGTAGAGCCGAAGTTCTTATAATAAGTCTTTGGAATTTTGTTTTATAAAATATATTCCTGCAAATTAGAGTTGATGTGATATTTCTGTGTTGTAGCTAGATGCATGACTTAAATATCTCAGTCAACTTCTATTTATGTAATAAGAATGCTAATAGTTTTATAAAATTCTTACAAATAGCTTCAAATGTTAGCCTTTTTGGTATCCTGAAATACCTACAAACACAGCATTTCTTATTTTGTGATGCTTAAATAAATGAAAGTTAAGGAGTTGAGGGAAATCAATGTTCATACCCTACACCAGCTCAAAAGCACCAATGATGTGTTTACATCATAAAATGCTATTCCCATTTTGTATCTCAGTGATCAGTGGTGGTTTCTTTAAAACTAATAAGGGTCTAATTTTATATAAAGTTGATGACTCAGATCATAATTCTCCTCAAGAACAGCGTCTGTCCTGTCTTAAATTGGATTACTACCTGGTTTGTAAGTTCAGTTTCAATTAACAATCTCAGGAGTGCCTGATTTAATTGCTCTTTGCTCTGCTTGAGCATAATCTCTGTACCTTGCACTAACACCAAAGTGGTTTTATCCAGGTAGACAGTAGGACTGAATATGCAATAACACCATTGTCAAGGCTGCAGCTGAGTCTTCTGCAATAGAAGATGATTAAATGACTTGAGCGTGACATTGGGAACTGGGAAAACATGTTGTTGCCTTTTGTTTAGCCAGTTCGCTTTCTGAGCTGTTCAAAGATGTTTTACTCCTTTATTGTTACTACATTTTTTGTACTCTGGAGTTGGTTTTCAGACATTAAAAACACCGTGATGAGAACAATATTATGAGGCTTTGGAGTGGCTGATAAAAACATACCCTGTGTCTGTTGCAGCAGCTAGGCTGCATGTTAAAATCAGTCTCAGGAATAAACACTCTGCTTTTTAATGCTTGCTTTTCTTTTAAAACCTCTTCCCCTCTTCTCTGTTTCTTTTTTCATTTTTTTTCTTTTTTTAAATTTGCCATCAGGGAGTCAAGGTCATCTTGGAGCAAGAGCGGCTACTATGTTTATCTTCTGCAAAAGCTGGTTATAAACCACCCGAAAACTGTCAGGCAGAGTACTACATTACAAAAATCTTCTCCAATTAGAGGGAGAAAACAAGAATTTTCAAATGAAAGCCTTTACTAATCTGCTGTGACCAGAATACTGGAACACATTCTTTTTGAATATGCTATTTGCTAGAGATTAGAAAAGTGAAGGTATTAAGACAAAGAATCCTGTTTAATGTTAATCAGCAACAGTGATGTTGTTCTTGTGCCTGTCCACTCTATTGAAATGAAAATAGTATTGAATCCTTTGAGCAGCCTGTGCACTTAACAGTAGGTGCTTATGTAATTAAGCCCTACCCTAATGGGCGTGCAAAATAAAAGATATTGTGAAATAATGTCGCATGAATAACTATCATTTTACGTGCTTCCTAGCTCTTGGCTCTGGTAGATTAATATGTCGAGTTTTGTCCATAGCACAATGCCTGTTGCCCAGTACTTTCATTGTCATACAGAACCCCCAGATTTGTGCGAAACTCTCCAATTTAATAAGCTTTCCTTCAGCAAAAAGAAACAGAAGTAGTTACAGGAGCAGGTGCTCTGAATTGACTTATCTTGGGTCCAGGTGAACTAAAATTAAGACAACTGAACTGTCCTGGGGTGATGTTATAAGGCTTCTTTATTCCTTAAC